>JACYFF010003369.1:86737202-86758676 GCA_017589665.1 Selenicereus undatus | reverse complement strand
ATCATACATTTAATTTGAATCCTTTTCATCAAACTTTTATTTTTATTTTTATTTTCTTGGCCAATATTCTTGATTTGTTGTGCAGTATCGATGGCTTGGCGCTCCATCTGATCTTGGTTTAAGATTCAGGTTAGCAAAAACACCCTTTTATAGAATGTGATAATCGGTTCTTCGGTTGACAATGATTAACTTAAATTTTAGGATTTTATTGCCATGTCAGTTAACTCGACTGGTAAAATTTGTAACTGTACTAAATGCCTATGTTCGAATTCTATCTATATCTGCTTTTGTGCAAGTATTTTAATTGAAGTTTTAAGCCCTTTAACTAACATAGGAACCCGGGTAGCTTTAACTGATCATGGGTTTTTGTGTGATGACTTTCATGAACTAACAGATTAATTCTTATATAACTGTAATGGGCACGGATTATGATCGACATTTAGATCAAAAGACCATGGTCCGTGATGGTTCTACTATTAGTAAACGGTTAATTGTGGAAATATATGATCTTCGAATAAAGATGCCATGTTTAGAAAACTAAGACAATAGCATCATTCTGTCAGGTGTGGAATGTGGAAAGTGATGGTTTAACAAGATCAGGCGACAAAGGAGTTAGAGATGCGAGCATACACTATTAAAGCCCATGGAGCCACAGTGGCAAGAACACACCTCCGTGATTGGCTTATACTGATCCTTTTGGCAGGGGTTGTAGGTCTTTTGTATTTCATCGAACCATTTTATCGTTATATTAGCAAGGATATGATGACAAATCTCAAGTACCCGTTGAAACCCAATGCCATTCCTGTTTGGTCTGTTCCGGTAAGTTTCCTGCTTCAATTTCTATATAGGATCGATTCATAAGCGTAGTTTTTTTGAAACACATTTCTAGATCTAGCAAATGAGTCGTTTGCATTGTGTAGTTTCAGTTTGGACCAAAATGGACTGATGTGATATCTGAATTGTGTCATTTGGGTTTGGGTTATACATGTTCAAGTTTGGTGTTTGTTTGTCCAATATATGTTTGTCAAGAATAAAGAGATCATAATAAGTATTTATCGGACAAGATTTGGGTAAGATCAACCCAACTCTAGGACAAATTTGATTTCCTTGTTCTGTTTGATTTTGGTTGCGAATAGGGGTTGCGTTGTCCAATCATCCGTTATAGCCTTCCCATGTCACCTTTGTCCGGTCTAATGATATCCAAGAAGAACCTTGTTGTGCAGTTGGATGCAAGATACTTCTTTTCACATGAATTACCTGGCAAATTTATGCAGATTTATGCAGTTGTGCTGCCTATAATCATTTTTGTCATTCGCTACTGCAAGAGGAAAGATGTTCATGACTTACACCATGCCATCCTAGGTACATAAGATCTTTGCTCCCTGTTTCATAAAAACAAGTCAGGATAATGGAAGATCGTTCAGTTCATAAATTTTGCTGTCAAGTGCAGGTATCTTGTATTCGGTTGCCATCACCGGGGTCTTTACAGAGGCAATAAAAGATTCAGTTGGCAGACCAAGACCCAACTTCTTTTGGCGTTGCTTTCCTGATGGAGAGGAGGTCGGTCTTTTCATTTCCGATCTTTCATTTTTCGTGTAAATTGACTTCATCCCTTTCGGTTTCGAACCAAAAAAACTCTGACAAAAGAAATGGACTTAATTTCCACCACATCATGGTTGTTTTTGGCAGGCTTATGATGGTACAGGTAATGTGGTATGCCATGGTGATCATTCCATTGTAAAGGAGGGATATAAGAGTTTTCCTAGCGGTCATACCTCGTGTAAGTAACTCTAACCTACTTCATGTCCGATTTTGCTACAGAACTGGCAAAATTCACTTGTATCTGATCTTCTTACTCGAACCCAAAATACAGCCACCAGAATTTGACTTCAAGGTGACTTCACCTAATGAACCCGAACTTGTGCCAACCAAAACTTTGTCTGATGAACGTTGGCACCAATTTCATGAAGCGACATCACCCTTGACCTATAATGACCTAACTTAACCCTGTATAATGCCTAATATTCCATCAAATTGTTTGCGAGTATGACTCAGTCCGAAGTTAACCTTAATCATGTTTTGGACGGATAGGGTCTTTTGCAGGTCTCGGATTCCTGTCATTGTATCTATCTGGAAAAATCAGAGCATTTGATCAAGCCGGTCATGCAGCGAAATTATGTATAGTTCTTCTACCTCTCCTTGCTGCAGCTCTTGTAGCCGTTTCTAGAGTAGATGACTATTGGCATCACTGGCAGGATGTTTTTGCTGGAGCATTGATAGGTCGGTCGGTCTATTTGTCATACATCAAACAAAAATCAAAGCTGCATGTTTTTACTATAACAACGTCCTAATCCCAATTTTTTGGACATTATTATTGAATTTAGTTTCTTCTGTTTATTTCAGGGCTTATAATCACCTTCATCTGTTATCTCCAGTTTTTCCCCCTGCCTCACCAGACCTTAGGTAACGTGTCTTCCCTTAAACTTGTGTCTTTGATCTTAAGGTTTGCGATGGATGATTGTCAATAGAGGTGGCAAGCTTGACTGAGCCTAATGTATTGGGTTGAGGTTGGTTGAATTGGGTTGAGGTTGATATATTAGAATTGACCCATAAAAAGAACATGGCCTAAATCTATGATGCGAGGATAAATTTATGTACGTCTAGACTTTCTTCTTGCGACATGGTACTCATCTGTTTCCGGACATGAGTTCAAGATGAATTTCAATTTTAACGAGTTTCCAATGATGGGTCATTGTTTAGGATGGGGACCTTATGCCTACTTTAAAGCCGTCGAACATGAAGCACGAGCAGGCCCTCCAGCAAGTACCACCGACGTCCGGACTGAGGGTGATGGAAGTAGCAATTCTTGTTTATCATTAGTACATCAACAAGAGGATCACAAGATCACCATGGAGTAATGGCTTGGTTTTGAATTGTTGCACAAGAGGGGCCTTTTTGCATGTCTTTTATAATGTCACTTGTAAACTAAGGTGTCAATTACACCGACATACCAGACATGCGCATAGATATGCGTTACCCGTTATGCATTGGGTTGGAAAAAGAATGAGTGAAAATCCTTCATTCGGATAACAAGCGTTTAATTTTATATTTTTCACCATTCTAAACCCATTTTTTTTTTATTAGATAGGCGATTTGGGAAATGAGTTATTATGAATTGGCGTATCTAATGTATCGAAGCTTCATGAAGCATTCATTGACTTCAAGAGGCAGTGCTGGCCTCTATTGGTTTCTAGATCTTTCGTTTCTATCTTGCCTTGGCCCTTGGAACCCTTAGGGCATCTGGGAGGTTGCTAGCTAGGTGGAGAGAGATCAGGTCTGCAGGGAGGTTCGCCTTGTCTTTGGGCAGTCCGTTTGGTTCGATATTTATGTCATTTCACGTGACTCACTTTCAGATACATTGAAGGCACCCTAACGAGAAACCAAGTATACACATGAATTCACATTTTTCGAATTTGGAGTCATCTTCTTTGCTGCCATCCAATTGATTTTTTTTTTCTTTTTAAAATGTTTTACAGTATTGGATGAGAATAATCTAAACTTTAGTATTGGATGGGAATAATCTGAATTTTAAAAATAACTGTTAATACTCATTTTGATGATCAGTAATTTATGTATTATTTTAGATCTATTTTTTAAGTAATTTGAACATAAAAATGAACATAACTAAGAATTTCATATATTTTATTATTTTAGACAATATCATATGATATTAAGTAAAAAGTACAATTCAAAATGACTGTTATACTATTTAAAATAAATACTCCCAAAATTCACAACTTTACAAACCACAGCCTCGAAAATTAATTATTCTATTCACATCTACTAATGCTAAATAAATAATATAACAATGACTTTTAAAGTCGGTGCACCAATCAATTGGAGCCATCTGCCAAAGGCAGGCCAGAGCTTCGCGAGACTTGGCACAATGGCTTGAGTTCCTTGAACTTAAAGTGCCGTGTGTCCAACTTGGTTTGGTAACACTAACTACAAATTTCATGCCAAGGAAATTAATTTTTAGGATATTTTTTCTCAATCTATCAATACTTGAGATGACTGTAATTTAGGATATTAATATATTATCACTCATTTGCAAAAGATAAATTTTTCTTATTATTGGTTTTTATTTATGATACAGTAATTTAAGATATTATTTTAAAAAATAGGTGTCAAATTATATTATTTTATTAAATTGTAATAATATACGAGTAAATAGAGGGCGCGATCATACCAATAATAATGCACCGGATTCTATCAGAACTCTGTGGTTAAGCGTGCTTCGGCAAGAGAAATACTAGGTTCGGTGACCTCCTAAGAAGTCCTCGCGTTGCATCCCTTTTTGTCCGAAATCTGTATAGTTGAAAAAGGCAAGTTTGGACTATTTTTTCAGCTCGAATTGTAAGGACTAAAGCAAAATGCATATTTAAATTTCATCTGCTTCGTTTATGTGGAGGAGTAGGTAGTCTACGGTTTTTAATTTTATGGCTAATCGGAACCAGTCTTTCTGTAATTTTGCAATTCATGGATAAAACTATTATATCAGACCCCGCTAAACTCACCTAATGGCTGAATTTTTTGAATTTTGAATTTGGATTTGGATATACGAGTAAATAGAACGAGTTTTTTCGAAGTTTCCTACCAAATTGTGTAGAAGAAATTGATAGCTCAAGTTTTACATGGCCCGAAAAATTGACGTCAGTTTGGGGTTTTCCAATGGCCAAAGATGTTTTCTTATATTTCGTGCCGAAACACATGCAATGAGACAGAGGAAGAAAAGCCGGGAAAACATCAATGGTGCCTTGGTATGGAGCACACACTTGTGCTACCCCCACACACTATCCGTGAGACAATCTATACGTACAGATTTGGTCATGGCCAACAAATTCTCTATTTTGTAATAATTAAGATACCATGGGAGATGGTTTATCTGAGGTTTATGTTTTCACTTATACAAGTCCTAGTAGAAGTTGGATCCATATCCATTTACTTGATTCAAGTTGTTTTTTTTTTTTTTAAAAAAAAAAGGCTCTAGTCTATAAATTAAGTTAGTTCAATGAGTCATTAGATTTAGTTCCATAAAGGCTTGACTGAAGTTTTGAGTCAAACTAAACTGAAGCTCGAGCCTATCATGACTTTGTAGGAAATGTATGTCTAAATCAATGACAGAGAAATGAGAGGAAGAGCTGTGTCATGGAATACCACTATCTTGAAAGCGATTTCGGCTCGACTTGGGTGCAAATCGAAGCAGTCATTCACTCCTTAAGGTTTACACAACGAACCTCGAAACACGTGCACTTGCGGCTAGAAGTTTGGAATACATAAGACTGCAATTGTCCATAGCAGTAGAGAGAATAGGTAGCAGAGAAGAAGAGACGAGGGGAAGAGTGTTTTTGGTGTATGTTATAACAGTAGGGAAGAAGGGGGGCTTTGGAGCAACGGTAAGGTTGTTTCCGAGTAACCAAAAGGTAATGAGTTCGAGTCGTGGAATCAGTCACTGACAAAGTCAGGTTAGGCTGCCTACAATTCCCCCCTTGGGGTGCGGCCCTTCTCCGGACCCTGCGTGAACGCATGATGGTTGTGCACCGGGCTGCCCTTTTACAGAAGCAAGGAAGCTGAGTATTTATACCGTAAAAAATAGTTGTTGGAGCTGAGAAAAATTTGGTAATAGATGGAATTCTATGGGTGAAAATTAGGGCCACTAGCCGCTACTAGTGGAAAAGGGACTAGAAATCAGCAAACAATCATTGAGTTTTAAATTTAGGATGCGTTTAATAATTCATTAAGTGGTAACTTTTATTAGAGTCATTCCTAAATGTACTATTAGTCACCCTAACATTTATTAAAAGTCACCATAAAAATATTCATCCCACATGAAGTCTTGAATGAGACAGTCTAGTACAAGATCTACCATAACCCTCCCGGGGCCTCCCCCCCTCTATTTATAGCTTGTAGCCTTGTAGGTCCAAATTTGCTGGCATGCTATTTCCTGCAATTTGGTCACGTTTAAATCCAGCCTATCTTATAAGTTAATTATAAGACAAGGCACCAATAACACCCTCCTTTCTGCCTCACTGCCTGAATCAAACACTCACGCATACGCACACGCACACACAGACGCATAGACATGGAGTCACACTCTCAAGAGTATGTTCTTAGACAGGGTGATGTTGATCAATCCCAACCTTGGATTTCGCTGCCGTGTTCCTCAGCTTCAATCCCGCCTGAAATAATGGACAGCTCCTCAGATGACCTCTGGTTGCTCCCAGAGATGCCTATCCAGCCTACCATTACTGCTGAAGCAGAGGTGTTATGTGACTTGAACAGAGAAAATGCAAACCATGGGAAACAAACTCACAGTGAGGTTAGTAACTTTAAGCTTTTTTTAAAGGATAGTAATGCACATGATGCTTGAGCTATTTCATTTCTCTCTTATGTGCTCATGATTAGGGAGCTCTCATGGGGGAGCAGCAGGGTGATCAACTTAAACGGACACGATCTGCAGACGTTCATAAGACATCAGAACGGGTAAGACACTGTACATACACACACATATATATAGACATATAGTAGCTTATTTTCCAAGGTAAGACACTGCAAAAAGAAATTATTTTCATTTACTATAAAGGTTGAATTATTGGCGTCCAAAACTCTGTTTTTTTTCCTGGTTACGTATTTGTCCTCTCGTTCTATACTATATACCTTTAATCAATTGTGTACATGTGCTAACCACTTTTCTTGAAATCAGAGACGAAGGGATCGGATCAATAGGAAGGTCAGAGCCTTACAACAACTGATACCCCACTGCAAAAAGGTTCTCTCTCGTTTTCCGTCTTATATATTCATCTTTAATATTGTATGTATTCATCTCCAAGTAGCGGCAGACTTTAGCTTTTAGGTTAGGTTATCAGGAGCTTCCATTTACTTCCACTATATTTATTGTACACTTAATATTTTGGTAGAGTACCACACTTAATTGTTCACTTTAGATTAAAAACGGACAATTTTATTAAAAACATATTGAATTTGAACCGAACTCGTATTAATTACCAAACCTATGATGAACGACAACATGTAAAGGAATTCTTTTCTTCTTTTTGAGTGGGCCTTTTGAACGAACGAAACCTAATTTTAGAGGAAATAATTGAAGAAATCCATGAACAAGCTTTGCTGAAAGGTAGTTTTGTCAGCACAGTTACCTAGCTATACTACTAATAGCTTTCCTGGATTTGGAACTACTTGGAACCTATTTGCAACGGTCAAGGAGGTTAAATAATATTATGAAAAGACCAGGGGGTTAAATAACATTTACCATAAGGCCGTAGTGGATAAATGAAAATAATTCTTATTAATTAATTTTGTCATTCATAAGTTGAATGAGAGACATCCTCTGGTGTACTTTGTAGGTTACAAATTTCCACAAGCTTAATCCACTAACATATCTTGTCTTGTGCTTCATGGTGTACACATTTGCCTCTTAGTCTTATGTTGTTAATACCCTTTGCTAAACTAGATTGTAGTTTTAGGCTTTAGCTACTCTTCAATTAGACCCTCAACAGTTTCTGTTCACTATAAATTTTCTTAGCAGTACGATACATTTTATGGATTATGTGAGAACAGACTCTATTATAAGTAATTTTTCTTATACAAATCTACCCAAAAATTATAATTTTTCTTGTTTTAATTGGTTTTATATAGTAGTTATTTCACACGAGTTGTTATCAAATCTTGGCAGAAAGACAAAGCTTCAATCCTTCAAGATGCTGCAGAGTACATGAGAACCTTGCAGCTTCAAGTGGAGGCAACTTTACATCCTCTTTTCTTCCTTCGTTTCAACTACCTACATCTTGATCATACATTAATAGTTACCATATATATGAATGTTTCATCAGACCATGATGATGATGAAGGCGCGAGGAGGTGTTTGCACCACACCATGTATGCCAATTTTACCCATGATACCAGGAATCGGAACTGGAATCGGAGCTCCTTATGTAACCGGAATGTTAGGCGTGGGTTGTTCTGCTCAATATGCACCAATGTTTCAAGCTCCTCCTCCTAGTCTCGCCTTTGCACCTTCAATGCCTGCAACACCTATGGCAGCTTTCAAAGGCAGCTCTGAACAGGTTCATATCGAACTTATGATCTCCATTTAATTGAGTACTTGGACCATCAGTAAGCAATCTTCATCTCGCACTTTTTGTATTTGTATGACTACTGAGACTGGTTTGATTGCAAAATTTACAAGGCATAACTGCAAACCTTGTAGGTATTGGAGCAGGTGGGGTTCAACCTAACAAGGATGTTGGCACCACAAAGTGAATCGGTTTTGTTCAGTTGATCCTGTATTATTGGTCATGCTTGTATTTGAATCTTCTCAAACCCACCTAACAGAGTATCCGTAACGAGCCGTGGTGGTGGTGTTATTAATTTGTCAACGAGTTTTCTGTTTTCCAGGTAGGTAGATGAGCATAAAGAGATGAGGATGTAAGAGTCTATCTTCCTATATACGTATGTCAAGTAGTCATAATACTACAGTTCGACTCATAGAGTTCGTCTTCACCAAAAGTATTAATTTTGGAATTATGTGTATGCCTCACCCCTAAGCACAAATTAAAAGGGTGTTATGCAAAAGTCGTCTTCTAAGAGATATTAAACTCATTACCATACCAACCTCTTAAAAATCATCTCCCCCGCCCCCCCACAAAAAAAAAAACAAAAAAAAAGGTTGGCTAGCGTAGATGGTAAGGAGGGTACGGTCATAGGAGGGAAAATGCCTTGCACTAAACCTATGTAGGCGAAATTCAAACGTACAATCTCTCCCGTCAAATAGAGAAAATGTACTGTTTCTTCAAATAGCACTCCTCTCACAGATCCTCAAGTATATCTGAGGTGCCGAAAATGAGGCTTATACAAACAATCAACCCTATCAATGCACTCAGATTGCTGTAGGTGAAGAGTTTTCAAGATGTAGCGCAAAGAGTAGCGTGATCGAAAGAGGAAGGGAGGAGAGCAAGCCGTTCAGCACAGTGGCAGAGGAAATAGGCAGATCAAGTGGCATGGAGGAAATCGCTTATTACCACTGGGGTAGTTCTGCTTGTTATTGCTGGAAAATCAAACCTTTCAGCCTCCAGGACTCGACATGTCCTCCATTCGGACCTGAAAAATAACTCAGTTCAGATGCCACAATAAAACCCAAACCAGACCACAACAGGAGGTTTTCCATTTCTCCATCGTGATACATAAAGAATCTTTTCCACCTCTAATTGCACTGTACGATCGAACGCATAATACAGAAGTTCAGCATGGTAAAATGCTACAAGATCTTCTAAGACTCACTTCCACCAGCTGGGCCAACAAGAACACCCTGAGCAGATCCTTCTTTCTTGCTACTATCGTCCTTGACATCATTATCAGTTTTTCTGATCCTAATTTTGTATTTGGACTCAAATTCAGAAATTTCTTTCTTCTTTTTCTCCAAGGCCTCGTTGAGCCGGGCAATTACCTCCTCAATTCCCTGCTTGTTCCGCTCAACGGCTGGCAAGACTTCCTTAATGGTTCTTTCGACCAGAACACCTCCAATCATTCGGTAGCATCTCCTTGAGGGATCGAGTGGCTTGATAGCATTGATAACCAAAGAATGCTCGCTCACTTCCATCTCCAGCTCTGTGATCTTTGAATAGATTTGGTTTAGTTCTGATCTCATTGAGGCATACATGTTGGCCACCGCTTGTTCATTGACAGGCTCTCTTCTTTCAGCTTCTTGTCCGCCGGCCATCTTTTCCCTCAATTTTACCTGCATGGTGCAGGAGCTCAATGAAATTTAGGTATGAAAAGCATCAATGTCAGTGTAAGTGCTACAAAACAATCTGTAATACTGCTTCTATAGAGTAAAGCTGAGTTTGGCATATACTCTTCACCAGAAAAGATGAAAAGCATGAGCGAATCACTTGACAGCATTACCATTGGCCTTTTGATGGACTAGGGTTTGACCCAACAATAGCATTATAACAATGCCTCTCTTCACTCTGTCAAATGTTCAATGCTATCACTAATGCAAAACCTAGCATATATTGGATGAGAAGTGCCTTCTTAACTGGTGAATGGTGAAAAATAAATATTTGAAGAGAAACAGATGATTACATAGGCCTCAACGCATCAATTGGTACATGTCCTTACCCTTTACTCCTCTCTTCCTTTTAGATCCATAACTGCTTATGACAAGCAACATAAAGCCGCGACCAACGAGCTCTAAATTTTTCACCAATAAAATGAAATATCAGACAAGCAATGTCTGTTTTTATAAGACTTAAGGATGTGTTTGCCTATTTACAAACACTTCCCAGTAGCTGTAAATTAGACGAGTTCTAAGTTACGCAAACAAGAGTGAACAAAAACTTCATGGATATCCAGTAAGAGCATACGTATTGACATGACATGAAAAGAAGAGGAGGTGAGGAAAAGATCTCAAGATCTCCCCCCCCCCCCCAAAAAAAGGCATATGCAGATATGCTGGATTTTTCATAGCACAAGTTGATTTACCCAGTCGCAGCCACTAACGTTTTCCAAAAGCCAAAGGTCCTTATATGCTGGAACTACATCCTTCAATCCAAATTCTTTTTTTAGGTTAAATGATATTAGTCACTTTTCATTTGTATTTTCTTCAATCGTCTACAGGTGATAACTGGATTTATTAGGTAAATGTTGTCTATTATACCAAAAGGCAAGTCACGCGGTAATGGTCTCCTAATTCAACATTATGATCTACTTCTTAACTTTCATCAGCCCAATGCACACTTTCCTCGTTAAAAAAATGTTTGTTACTGGAGTTTAGGAGCTAATCTAGCATGAAGCCAAGGTCCGATCATAGAGGTTGGAACAAGGATGAGATCTTTGTTAAGGTTGGAACTGGAATGAGGAAACCTTAATTGGCTTTTGGGAGGAATGCAAAAAAACTAGAGTCCACATAGGTGAAGCCCGGATGACATCACTTGGGATGCTTTCCCTCAAGAAGTCCCCAGAGAGTTATGACTCACTTGTTCATTGCAAAAAATATACTTGGCAATCCTGAACGTGAAAGATGACAAAGTTCAAGTCTTGTCCAACAGACAGTAATGTTTTATATAGACAGATTGGATACTATGTCAAGGATTTAAGACCTAGAGAAACCTACATGCTCCCACTAAAAATGCTTTTATTGTGATTAAGCGAATCATGCTTTGACAGGAACCATGGGAACAATGTTTTTGTCATTGTCTTTTGTTATGTACTAAAACACGTAAATGGATAAAACCTGAAGGATCTTCTGTATGTCCTTTCTCTTAAGACATAGTAGAGACAATTTTTAGAGGCTAAATTCATTTTTAGGATGCCCAATGAGATACAACTAAATGCTGCAATGCACGGGCACAAATAGAAGAAATGGGAGAGAGGGTGGGTGGGGAAAAGAGAGAATTGTCATGAATTAATATCAGCAGGTGTAATTCGCAGACGCACATACCTCTCAAGCGTCGTCCAAGCACAATAACCATTTTTCTAGAAACAATTACTGAAAGGGGACAGTTTTTAAATTGAGAAATAATTGCCCAAAACTATTTTCTCTTCAATTTTCTTAATACAAATTGATCAATTCATTCAAAAAGCCATCCCCAAAATTCAACACTGGAGGATTTGTTCAAGCACAGATCAGAAGGCGACTATAATCAGAATAAGAAAAGTGTTTAAAGATCAATACGCTCATTCAATACATTATCATCACCACCAAAAACTAGAAGAAACCCAGAAATGTCCACATTAGATCCACAACCAAATCCATATTCAATTATTCATACCATAGGAGTCGCACCAAGGCAACATCGGGGCCTCGGGGGAAGGGGTAAACCCTAAATAACAGAAAAGCTTTTCAATTGAAATCTAGTTTTAAAACCTTGGCTCCTTACTACCTAGGAAAGAAACATAGAACAGTTTAACAAAGCAGTCCACTATAATGCAAACTGAACAGATTTTCCAATAGTGACTTCTCTAGCAATTATAAAGGAGACACAAAATGCTCATTGTAGATTAACAAGTCAAATATCAAACAGAGAAAAACGACTGGACAGAACAGCAGAGGTTTGAACATGACTTCAAATATGTAAAAGAACAAGATATCCAGAGTAGTTGTACCATAATCCATAAAGGTAATCACAGTCCACCACAAAGTGTTATCCTATATCACTCTACAACCTCAAACTCCAGAAAATACAACCTTCCCTCAACCAAAACAGTAGTGCTGCCCCGCTAGTCAGCACCCTTCCAGTGCAATTGTTCTTTGTCTCTAGATTCAAAACTCAGAACAACCATTTTAGTACCCCTTCAAATACGAAATTTACTTAGTTTAGCAAAGACAAATGAAATTTTCCCCGGTATGGAGAGGCATTGCAAAAAAGGATCAAATCATATTCAATCCACAAGTGGTTACAAAATGCTATAATTATATTCACGCAATCATGCTCCAAGCACTAAGACAATAGGAAGAAAAGCACATTTTGCAAGAACTATGCACAAATAGCAATGTAAAAAAATAGCTACAGCTATCATTTCAGAAACTGCTATCATTTCAGAAACTTCATACCAGAACATATGGTAAATACCAATCAGCCAAGCCAACAATTAGAAAGAGATTCCACACTTTCAACGACCAACAAAAGCAAAATTTATGAAAAGACAAACTTAAGTCACTAATTCCTCAAAATTGTTGATTCGGAATAGAAAATAAAGCACGTGCATGTGGTAAAAATAAAATAAAGGTAAAAAGCAGCAAGAAATTCCAGTACATAGAACCTCTGAATTCCATAGCACGATTTTCCAACAAATCGAGACAGTAACACCTCAGTAACCCAGATCTCCAAATTCGAAATCTTAGATGCAGTTTCTTCACTACAATGTATTTTCAGACATAATATAGTATAGCTGTCTTATCAGATGCAGACCCACATAAAAAAATGAATGCAAAAAGTCAATACCAGCCAAAGCCATGAGAACTTACGGAGATTTATGATGGCGAAGAAAGAGAGAGAAGGAAGAGAAGAATGATGATAGTGGTGGGGCTGGCAGCTACAAAGGCGAGAAGGACAAGAACACTAGCCAGTGCCCCTAAGTTGCAAAAGTCCAGGCAGTTCACCAGGGAGGATCTAGGATTTGATTCGAGCAGGGTCAATTTCGAGGAGAATTTGGTAAGGGGGGGTGGGAGGATAAACAGAAAAAGAGAAAAAGAGAGTGTTTCCGTTATTGAGGCTATCATTCCAATTCCCTCATGGCCGAATCTACCTAATAATTTGGGTGTCTTTATAACATGAAGGAAAAAGGTTTTTTAGGGCACCAAAGAAAAAATTCTTGCATTCTTCTTTTTGACCATTGATACTTTTTCCTCACCGTTAAGTGAGTAGAATTCCCCTTTCAAGAATTAGCCATCTGTTATCGGCATCGACTATATTTTAAAACAAACATTCTTTCTCATCACATCTGACGTAAAAGTTTGCACACGAGAATCAGGCATGATCTATTTTCCGTTTCATCACCATCTAAGAGTCCCTTGAAAACCTTAGGCTTTAATGGAGTGTTTGCTCCTATAAAATTATTTCAAAAAATTACTAACCCAATCTCTCACTTCCCACATTTTCCCTTCACTCTGTACGAACCAACAAAAAAAACAAAACTGAAACCCTCCATTTCCCAAATCAAATTCTTTCTCCTAAACCAAAGCCACATAGCAAATCCTTCCCAAGTTGCTCCCTTTCAGTCTCTTCAACTCAGCAACCAAAACCCATGTTGAATTGTCCCAGGAAGACCCAACAAGCAAACAAAAATCCAGCAACAAACACAAGCTAAAATTGGGAAACCTTTATGTAATTCAAGCCTCTACAAGTAATTAAAAGTTTAATAATTCATCAATTGTCAATGCTTAAAAGCTCTTACGAACTCTCCCCCCCCCCCAAATTTTGAATGCCCTACTGTGTTTTTGCCCAAATCTAGCAGCCAATGAGTAAAGCGGATTCAAGCGAGTATAAGTAATTAGAGTCAGTAATTGATCAATTGACGAATAAAGGCTATAAAGAAAAGCAATTACCTAGGAGTTCAGGAGAAGCTAGGGATTGTGCCTTGTGGTGGTACAGTGAAGTACAGGGAGCGGCCGGCGGCGACGGGCGAGCACAGAAGGCGGTGGCACGCCGAGTTAGGGTTTGTGCTGGTGTATTGGATGGTATGGAGAGCTCCTGCGAAAAATAATCAAGACACGTCAAATAAAAGAGTTCATTTGGCCCGGGGTACTATTGAAAAGAATGAGGTGTTCAGCTTATTATGTAAGTACGTAATGCAGATGAGACGAGCCAACTCTGAGCTTAGCTTTGGTTTAAAACTTACTGAATTTTTGTTCAGATTTAGATGCATATTGTTCGGCTTAGACTCAAGTTACACTCAACTTAGCTTAATTTTGCAAATTGCTTACAATGGCAATTCCTTGAGCTAGGGTTAAGTGAAAGATGCTCTAAACAGACATCGGATAACAAAACCAAAACAATTCAAAGCAAACGAGAAGAATGAGAGTAAAATATCTAAAATATTGGATTTCTGGGAGACGGAGACCAAAACAAAGAAGCTTTGCTTTTTTGGATGAGAAATGGGCGGCGCTGCGCTTCTCGATGTTGGGGGAGGCGGAGTTGCGGCGGTGTGAGATGAAGATTAGGATATTTTCCGGCAGTGACGATGACATTAGAGAGAGGTTGAGATACAAAATTAGTTAGAGGAGAGAGAGAGTATGTCTGAAAATGCAATTGGGTTTGGAACCTTCGGAACCCTAATCCGGGCACGTGGGCTGGATTGGGTCCCTTAATATACATACTGCCTAATAATTAAAGGCTTATTCTTTTCGTTGGTAAATCCCAATTTACCAACTTCAACAAAAAAATTCCAACTTCAACGAAAAAATACAAATGAAAAGTGATTAATATCATTTAACCGAAAAAAAGTATTTGGATTGAAGGATGTAGTTCCAACATATAAGGACCTTTGGCTTTTGGAAAACGTTAGTGGCTGCGATTGGGTAAATCAACTTGTGCGATGAAAAATCCAGCATATCTGCATATGCCTTTTGGAGGGGGGGGGGAGATCTTGAGATCTTTTCCTCACCTCCTCTTCTTTTCATGTCATGTCAATACGTATGCTCTTACTGGATATCCATGAAGTTTTTGTTCACTCTTGTTTGCGTAACTTAGAACTCGTCTAATTTACAGCTACTGGGAAGTGTTTGTAAATAGGCAAACACATCCTTAAGTCTTATAAAAACAGACATCCATCAACCATGAAAGCATCAACCAGGAAAGCACATTAACCATGAAAATAGCATCAACCATGAGCATTAATCAGTCGACCAAACACCTAAGGCTGCCCAAAAATTCGAAAATATGGGGAGGGGGAAACAAATCTAGCGAACTCATGGGGGAGGGGAAGCAGATGAAAATTTCCAGCCATGGCCGTTCGAACTTCGAAATTTCTGGGGGAGGGGAACACATAAATGAACCGAACTCATGGGGTAGCAAACCGTGACAACGAACTGAGAAATTATGGGGGAGGGGTTTCATATTGAAAGTTCCAGCCACGGCCATGAAATCTCAAGCGAATTTTACAGGGGAGGCGAACGAATTTCAGAGGGGAATGTAGAATGAAACCAAGACGAACCTGGCTGGAGGTCGCTGCTGTTTTCGCCGGCGTGACGTGGAGGTTTCCGGCGTCCTGTTGTCGCCGACTGCCGGTGGATCTCGCCGCCTTGCTTCTCTCTCCTCTCGTTCTCCCTCTCTCTCTCTCTCTCTAGGGTTTGGAGGTGGCTTTTGATTCCTATCAGGTACAGGACTTGAAACCTCTCCTAAAGTGGGGAATCAAGTTGCTGAAAAATGAGGGGATTTGATATCTAAAGGAATCAAGTCTCGTACCCTTATTTTTTAAACCAAACAATATGTATGAAAATTTGATATCTAAAGGTATCAAGTTTTATTTTATTTTTTTCCAACTAAACAGACCATAAAATATAACCTTTTACTGTTCCTTATGTAAAAGTGAAAATTTTATTTTCTAAAATTGTTCATTGGTGGTGCTCTATCACTACAGCGCGTTTTTACGACCAACTAAGCGAAAATGTGAGTTTTGGGGTAGGGTTGGCATATTAAATTTTGTGGGGGTGAAAAGCGAAGACTTGAAGGGTTGTAGACTTGAAAAGATATGGGTTAATTAGGAATGAAAATAATACTTTTGGAAGGGTTTATATAAGACTATGTGGACTTTAAAATGACACCAATTTCAAACCAATTTTGATGAATTGTGGCTTATATTATAATTAGACTTATATAAACCAAATAATATCACCCATTAATTATTATATAATAGTTTTTGAACTATGAAGCCAAATGCGTTAGTGAATAGGTATACACTGATGTGGCACTGGTGACTTTATGCCAACAGAAAGTCAGGTTGTGTAAATGAACACTAGCACCACATCCTGATATCGATAAATTACGTTGCTTATCCTTATTAATACGTATACTATTGCCTATTTGTTTTTACATCAATAGAAAAGAAATACATAAATACATCCAAAAATAGTGAGACATCTGACTCAGTGTTGCTGGAAAGCGAGCATGTTATCCTATCGTCTCACATGGGCATGCTTAATAGGAGTATGAGAAACTTTAAGATAATTACGTATTCTAGAAAAATGTGCTACATCTAATAAAGTTCCTAATCATGATATCTTTATATTATAAATGCTAGAATGTGTAAGGGGTTGAGTGTTGAGGAAATGGAAAATGCTAACATGGGAGTAAATTTAGGGTATATGTTGCTTTACAACCGTTGGATCAAAATCTTAAATAATCTTAACCCTTGGATTTATCTTTAGTAGCCACATTAGGTCTCAGGTTCGATTCCCCCCTCCTTCATTGTATTGTACTATTTATTAGGCACATTATGTCTCAGGTTGGATTCCCTCATCCCCCATTATATTGTATTGCCCATTGTGGCTCTTACGGACCAAAACGTTTTTAATTTTCGTTATTATTATTATTAATATTTTGTATTTTTCAATACAAATATAAATTTGAGCATGTGTTATTAGAGATAATAGAATAATAAATACGATTTTCATGATTATTTCTATTATTACTATTGTTGTTGTTGTCGTCATTATCGTTGTCGTCGTTGTTATCTTTCTGTTTGAATTTGATAACATAGTCAATATTAATAATGATCATCAAATTATCAAAGAGAGATTAAGAGATTATAATAGATATAAAAAATTATATTAGTTCATTATTATAAAATACATTAATAATTTAGACGTTTTAACTTAATGAAACGAAATTATAATTACTGAACAAGTCATAAAACCTTATATGACACCTTATTATTAACACATAATATAATATACACAATTATAAAGAAACAATAAATATTTTTTATTTCCATTATTATTATTATTAATATTTTGTATGTTTCGATACAAATATAAATTTGAGCATGTATTATTAGAGATAATAGAAAAATAACTATGATTTCCATGATTATTTCCATTATTATTATTATTGTTGTTATTGTCATCATTGTCGTTGTCGGCGATTTTATCTTTCTCCTTGAATTTGATAACATGGTCAATATTAATTATGATCATCTAATTATCAAAGAGAGATTAAGGGAGTATAATGGATATAAAAGTTTTTATTATTTCATTATTATGGAATAAGTTCATGTTTTAGAAGTTTTAACTTAAGGAAATCGAATTGTAATTACTGAACAAGCCGTAAAACCTTAGGTGACACCTTGTTATTATCACATAATTGTAATATACAAATTTATATAGAAATAATAATAAAAAAAATTATTTCCATAATTATTATTATTATTTTGTCTTTTTCGTTACAAATGTACATTTGAGCATGTATTATTAGAGATAATATAAATATAAATGTGATTTCTATTATTATTTCCATTCTTAATATTGTTGTTGTTGTCATTGTAGTTATCGTCGCTGTTATCTTTCTCTTTGAATTTTATAACATAGTCAATATTAATTATGATCATATAAATGTAAGGGTTGTGCTGAAAAATTACATATTATAAGCATGATATAACATATTGCAAGGGTTGAATGTGAAATATAAAAAAAAATTAAAATAAAACACAATCATCATATTAGGCTCATGAAACTGAATTTCTTTCACATTTTATATGATCTATTTAACAGAAGGAAATAAATAAACTATTTTTCTTTTTGTTTCAAAGCATATATATCTTACAATTAAATTTAATTCATTTAAATCTTAAACGTATAATTAATTTTTTAACATTTCAAATAAATTGACCAAAATCTAATCTATTTAACGCATAAGAAAAATTGAAATCACTTTCGTTTTCTTTTAAACCATACAAATCCAATAATCAAATTCTCTTCATAAAACACCTAAAATTATAATTAATGTTTTACCGTTTAAAATAAAATACCCAAAATTGCCATAACACTTCAAACTAAGAAATATCTCAACCCACAAATTTGAACTCAACCCATATTTTGCAACACAACATAAGGGCATAGGAAGTTTATATCAAAACCCATGAAACTATTCAGTTAACATGAAAGCCAAATGTACAAAGTATGAACACTTAATTATATTAGCGTTCCCTAATTGGCCATTTTAAATAGCCAAAAAAGTTATGTATTGGCAAAAATACAATGTTCAAATTATTTTCGTTGAAAGACAAATTTTTATTTCTGTTACATGTAAAACTGAAACTAAACTGACTTCGAAATAGTTTATACCTAAATTCACTAGACAAATAGCCAATTCATAAATTTTTACTCAACAACAAGAGGAGAAGGTAGATTTTTCATCATTGGCATCATAGATTGACTTATCATCACCCAGTTTAGGCTTTGTTCTTTTTAGTGGGAAAGGAGGGTGTGGGAAAAGGGGGGAAGGAGTGGGTGAGTGTGGTATTTTTTTTAAGTGTGGGAAATAGTGGATGAGTGACTGAGTGTGGGTGACAGTTGAATGTAGTTGAATGAAGTTGAAATATTGGTTATTAATAATTTTTGTTTTATAATGTAATAATTTTATAGTGATAGTAATTAATGATGATGAAATTTTTTTATTTTTGTTCATTCTTTTTTTTTGGTATTTTTATTATTTCATTTTATATTCTTAATTTTTAATTTTTAATTTTTTAATTTTTAATTTTTAATTTTTAATTTTTAATTTTTTAATTTTTAATTTTTAATTTTTTATATTTTTTAATTTTTTGATTTTTGATTTTTTATTTTTTAATTTGTAATTTGTAATTTTTTTAATTTTTTGTATTTATTTTTTATTTTCTTATTTTTTATTTTTTTGTATTCAGTTTTGTTTTTTTTTGGAATTTTTCGTTGGTTGTTTTTCTGTAATAAAAAAATAAAAAATAAAAAATAAATAGATACAGCAAATTAAAAAATAAAAAAAATACAAAAAATTTAAAAATTTAAAAATTTAAAAAAAAATAAATAAAAAATAAAAATAAATGTAAAATATTTAAAATTTTAAATATAAAAAATAAAAAAAATAATAAGATAATAAAAAAATAATAAAAAATGAAAACAAAAATAAAAATAAATACAAGAAAGTAAAAAAAAATAAATAAAAAATAGAAATTAAAAAAAAGAAATAAAAAATAAAAAATAATGAAAAATTATAAAAATAATGAAAAACAAAAAAATAAAACTGTTTCATGACATCCGAAAAATTAAAACTGCTTATAATTGCTATCAGATTATTCATACACACAATTACGTAAATTGTAAAAATTTTCAAAATATGAGAAATGGTTATTTTATATAGGCGTGGGAAGGAATAATGTTTTTTTTAAAGTGTGAGAAGGAGTGGGAAGATGGGGGAAAGAGTGGGTGAGTGTGAGTTGAGTTGATTTCCCAATGAAAAGAACAAGGTGTTAGCATGATTTGTGACAAATTCACTATCTACTGTCTCCATCATACTTATATAGACTTTTGTCACAATCATATACTTTTTAATTATTAATCTAATTAGTTATGCACGAAGTTGCTGTATATTTAACTTTTTTATTGAATTTTTCCATTATCTTCTCTAAATTATAATATTAATCATATCTACCATAACTATTTGTTTATTTTTTCGATAACATATCTACAGAATATCTATTTGAATATATTCTGTGCAAAGCACGGGCCCAAACTAGTAAGACAAAATGAAATGAATTTTGAGATTAGAAATATACGCAACAATAATATCTTATGCTCATATATATTTCTTTTAAATTATTGGAGATTTAAAGAAAACTGATTATCCTACAAATGCAAAAAACGTATGAACTCTTACCTCATCGAAAGATCCAATCATAACTCCCATTCTTCCTATCTTCCACTCACCATCTAATTTAGTATTTACCATATCCAAATTCACATATAATAACTTGATCATTCATAGTTTGGGATGGCAATGGGGCGGGGAATCCTCGCCCCCATTGAATTTCCGCCTCGCATTGGGGAGAAATCCCCGCCCCCAATGGAGATGGGGACGAGATGGAGACTGAAATAAATCCCCAAGTGGGAATGGGGACGGGGACGGGGACGGAGCAAAAATTTATTCTATCCCCGTCTCCATCCCTGCTTCCCCGCTCAGATAAATATTCTCGTCCTCATACCCGCCATTGCATATTAATTTAAAAGTATATATAAATCTTTTATTTGTGAACATAATACGAAGGCTATATCCGTAAATTAAGTTGAAAAACCCTAAATTATATGGACTTGTTTTGTGTAATTTGTGCATTGTCAGACTTATACTTTATGAACTTGTTAAACTTTAAATTAGGTTAGATTGTAAACTTTAATGAAATTTGTTAAACTTATGTTGCATGAAATCTACAATAGCTTATTGTACAATTGATTGGATTAGGGTTTAGGGATGACAAATTGGACATTCATTTGAGACTTATAATATAGCTATCACAAAGGAAGGAAAAAAATCTTCGTTGAAGCCCCATCGGGTATTAGATCCCCACTAGGGATAGGGACATAGAGAATTTTATCCCTGCAACGGGGAATGGGGTCAGGACGGGGGACAAGGATCTTAGCGGAGAAGGGGACGGGGAGTACGCCCCTGTCTCAAACCCACCCTGTTGCCATCCCTATTCATTGTTATGGTAGTATAATCATAATCGTCAAATTTTAATGATTTTTAAATTTACTTTTAAACTTAAATAAGAAAAAAAACAGACAAATTGGCAGATAAACTATGCTATGTGAAAATAATTAAATTAATTAAATCTAAAAAAGTAAGAGATGGAAACCCTTGGTACACTTCAAAGTTCTCCCCCTCCCCAAATATATATATATATATATATATATATATATATATATATATATAT
>JACYFF010003369.1:86719885-86736802 GCA_017589665.1 Selenicereus undatus | reverse complement strand
TATATATATATATATTATCGTGACCTAAATTACCGGAGTGAAGCTACCTTTAGTTGATAAATGGGCATGCTTATACTCTATAGTCTGCAAACAAAATTTGCATACAGTTAAAACTTACAAATCCGGCCTAATAAGTATGAGTATTTGTTTTAAAAAATGGACAAAAATGGGTATATTATGGGTATTGCTAAAACAAGTATGGGTATGATTATTGGTATCGGTATAAGTCCAACCTGTTCCATACACACTCCATATCGATTTTATTAATATCTGCCCCCGTACATGTCATATATCCACCCGATATATGACCCACACCGATTTGTTTAAAGTTCTTGTTTGTTGTTTATGCATAATTATTTTACTAGTTAATTTGAGTTGTATTGTATTCAATACTCATGTGAGATATTTTATTAGAAACAATAACTTTTCAGTGCTAATTTGTTACTTGAATGTGACTTTTAATTGTATTTGGTGTGAATGATATGATATGTTCTTTGAAGATTGGTATTAATGTGACATATTGACATTTTAATGTTGAAGATAGATACAAAATGAGTTAAAGCCTTTTTGGTCTATATTTACCTAAATAAATTTCATATACTCACTATACTCAATAGATATTGGTATTGATATAGTTTTTATAATATCTAGGTGATATGTACATGAAGTATGACTACTAATTTTAAAAATTTACACGGGAGAGGGTGCAGTTAAATTTTTCGCGTACCCTTCTCATTATCAGCCCTCCTATCATATGATAAATATTTTCAAGTCACATGACTCAAACCTCAAATTTTATTTAAGTAAAATAAGTATCAAATAACTTGAATAAACATATATATTAGTTGATTGTTTAATGTTTTTTCTATAACAATTTAATACCGCCTAAAAAGAAAAAAGGGAAAGGAAAAAACAAAAGTGAAACGACAGGCCAGCGAAAAATGGCTAAAATACATTAGCCAACGTCCGTTCTTCCTTTGGTGCTGCTCCTCCATGTATGCGCTCCCCTAGGACGGAGGACCTCACATCCTCCCGGCCCTCCTCTCTCCGCCGTCTTCGCCGCCGTAATCAGGTGGCGCCACTACTTCCTTCGTCCCTCCTTTCCTCCATTGTGCGACCCGCTGATCTGGTATCAGTTCATCTCTCTCTCCCCTCTCTCAGTATGCAGTAGAAATTTTTATCGTTTTGATGTATTTTTAGCCCCAATTTCAACGTTGTTCGATCCATTAGTGTTGTATTTGTAGTAGAAGCTCGAGAAGTAGACCCTTTATTTACCCGTAGTTCTGATTAATGCTAGTTCATATGTATATGAGGCGAAGATTTGATTATTGAACAGGTAAATTGCTTCGCATAAGGCCATTGGATTCAGCAGACTTTTCAGAACAGGTGAATCTAAGTGAGAGAAATTGATATTTGGCAGAAATGAAGTCGGGCAGTGCGGCAAAGTTGATTGTGGACGCGCTGCTCCAACGCTTTCTTCCTCTTGCAAGGCGTCGCATTGAAACTGCTCAGGCGCAGGTCGATTCATACTTCTTATTTTGAATTTGATCCAATTTTTTGTGTTATTCATTGACTTGTAAACTCATTATAGGATGGTTATATCCACAAGAGTGTTTTCCTGATGTTTCCTTGGTTGTTTGTGTTTAGAAAATTAATGCATATTGCCTATTGCTCGATTTCTTATGATTTATGAGGGGACTTAGATTGTGAGAAAATTACTCTTTTGAAGTTTTCTTCTTACTGTTCACAATACTGGTTTTGAGCAAGTATTGGCAGCATCAACCATTGTTTTGGTTGGTCTAAGTTGTTATGAGTTATTTAGGTTTTGGAATTTCGCAGGATGGCCAATATCTTAGTCCATCAGATCCAGCGTATGACCAAGTACTGGATTCCCTAGCTATGGTGGCACGACATACACCAGTGCCTCTTCTCGAAGCTCTTCTTAAATGGAGGGATAGGTGATGCTTTACTAGTATCTTAATGCAATTTGCTTATTTTGAATCTATGTGAAATCTGATCCTTGCTTTATCGCTATGCAACCTTTCTCATCTTTGAAAAGGGTAATCCCTTTCACATTTCTGAATAGCTTGGATCTAACAAAAGCTAATGGACTGCTTCTCAAGTAGTTTGGGGGGAGCCTTACAATTCGTGGAGCTCAGCATGTCCAACCTATTACATCGTGAATCCTTACTAATTGACCTGTGGCACTCTCTCACTTACTCCATAACATTTTGATTAATTGGGGATTGCTGGGTAAGGGTCATCCTTGCAGGAGCAGGCTGATGACTAATTGCTGTGAGATGGGGCAAAAATATGCACCTGCTCATTTTGAGTTCTTACAATGAAAATGAAGCAATATGGCTTCTAGTGAAGGGTTATATACTGTGTACCATCTAAGCCTACAACCTTGCCACTAGCGGAGTACAGACAACCGCCATCAATTGCGTGAAAGGGGCTGGCAAAGTACTTGCAGCCAAATTAGAACGGACACACCATCACCTCATAAATGGAGAGAATTCGGTTAGAATGCAGCTTTCAGGGGCGGCTTAATGCGAATAAGGTCTAATCATTGCTGATTCAGAAAACTTCATGGTTCTACAAGCTTAAGAGCTCCCTTTCATAATGGATAGGCCTGGTACAGCACGGAGACAGAGACATGAATCGATTACATAAGCAATCTCAAGTAAAATAAAAGGGGGGAATGACTGTACTATATGCTACTGTCTATCAGCACATGTCCAAATGAGCTTTCTGATTTGTTGCACTTAATGGTTATACAACTCTTCACCAACTTATTTGGAGTGTTAAATTGACACCAGAAAAGGGTTGTCCCAAACTTTTCTTGATTAAGCTGGATAGCAATCTGTATGAGGTCGCAGATGTTTGATTTGCTAGCATGATACTCTGAAGCGTGTTCGTCATGTGGCATTTCTTTTCCTACTTCCAGTAATATCAGAATTGACCTTGTACCCATCCAGCTAGCACCTGGGTTCCACTTCTGTTGGTACGCCCTCAAAATATTTGAACTATTAATGTTGTCCTGATTATGAGGATCTTTCGGCATGATTGGGCTAAGGATTCATCCTCAAATCCAAGAGCAATTCAATTCGCAGTTATATTTCTTCTCTCTTCAATATCTACTCATAGTTATACTAAATGCGGCTAAGGATGCTTAGTTGAAATTTCTTATATCCTCCATTCAATCCCATCTGGGTTTGCTGCTTGGAAATGAAAGCATCATGCTTTTTTTATTTTTTTGATAAGGAAGTGTCATGCTATTTTCTATTTTTCTTAGCTCTTCACTGCCGTAGATGTCATCTTCAAGAGCCTCCACAGACCCACAATCTGAAGCTTCAAGAATATAATTCATTGTTAGGATCATAAAAGATTTTGGAGCATCCTATGGATCCCGTGGGCTTTCAGGCCATTCACCTTCGAAGTGGAAAGAAAAATCTCAACTCCTGTCCCCTCCACATAAGCATTACTAGTAGCAACAGTATCCTCTTCCTAATTCAATCTATTCATTGTTCTTGTACCAACAAAAAGAAGGAAAGGAATTATATCATCATCCTTAGTTTATTGAGTCGACTTTCAATATCATGAACCGACATTTTAGGTTGTCTAATTACCTCATCTCTAAGAGTCATGTCATTCTCCCCGATAGAGTTGCGCGACAGATTTAGTTCAAGGGGTTGAGTCATATTCTTGCAAGAATTCCACTTCATTTAGCATGAACGTGAAGATCTCCTCTATATCTTCATTATTAGCACTTAAGTTTAAGGCATCCGTTTGGGAGTGAGTAAGTTAGAGCCTTAGAGGGGTAAGAGTAAATAAGAGTAAAGAGGAGTAAGAGTAATGGATAAGAGTAAATTGCTTACCTGTGTTTGGGAGTTTAACGAAAGTAAAGAGTTATCCCTTTTTGGAGGAATAGGAGAGTAAATAAGATTAAATAAAAGAATTGACACATATGCTCTCACTAAATGGATTAAAAATATATTATATTTAAGTTTGTAGGGACAAACATCGAAGATGAACTTTCCTTACTCCTCTTTATTCCTCCTAACACGCTATTTAGGAGAACAAGAAAATGGAGAGTTGAGGGAAGGAAAGAGCAGTAAAAGTTAGTGCTCCTTACTCTTCTTTGCCCTCCTATTTGTACTTCCAAACATGGATAAAAAGGAGTATAAATACACTCCCTTACTCCCCTATACTCTCCATCCAATTCGTCAAGGGTCTCTTTGAGAGGGGAGTAAGGGAGAGCAATGGGGAGTAATCCCCTCTATTCTTGCTTGGAATTCCAAATAGGAGATCAAGGAGGGGTTTTACTTACCCCTCGTTACTCCCCTTTACTCCCCATTTTCTTATACTCTCCCCCCACCACGACAATTTGAGTTGTAAGCAGGAGTAAGGATGAGTATCTCACATAGTTGCCTCAAACATAAAATATTTTAATCTACATGGTGGAGGACATATATGTCAATTACTCTACGTACTTTGATATACTCTCGCTTACTCTTATTTACTCTCTCATGAACTCCCAAACAAGGTTAGACTATTTACTCTTATGTACTCTCCTTTACTCTTAGTCATCCTTACTCTTATTTACTTCTACTCCTCTAACTTATTATCCCCCCAAACGGACCCTAATTTCATAACTGAGCGCCCCCCCCCAAAAAAAAAACAAATGAGGGGTGTTGCACTTGGCCTATGTTACTCAATCCTTGTACAGATGTCTGTCACTATTGTATACTGGGGATCAATCCTGGGATAGATGTCTATCACTAGTGTATATCCAATCTTCGGGTGTGAAACTAGTCAAGGTTGAAATCTTGTACATATGGGCTCTGGTCGAAAATTGGACGTTAGTGTGGAGACTCATCGCGATATGAATGTCTTTTCTTACGTTGTGAATCAATGTAACCAAATGCCGAACATCTTGTACAGTTCATTTTGAATTTCTTGATTGGGTGATTTCACTCAAACATTTGAAGATTTATTCTTAAAGACAAAACAATGACATGTTAATGCAACCAAATGCCCAACATCTTGTACTTTTGTCGACTTTGGTTTTCTTGATTTGGATGACTTTTGTCAACCATTTGAAGATTCAATCTTCAAAGTTCAAAATAAAGCAACAACATGTCAACAACTTTAATTATGAATTAAAGCTATAATGGGACCTAACAAAATATTTTTGATTAATAACGAATTTGTTATTTAACACTTCTTCATCTTTTTGTAAATCAAGAATAATTTCTCTTAGCTTTATTAGAAAAAGAAATATATTATATTTCATGATCATTATATGACAAGAGGAAAGCTGGTTCCTTTTTACGTGGATATTATGGGCCTAATGTTGTCATTGGTCAGCTTTTATGTTTGTAGTTGGGATCTCTATGTGTGCACACGCGCACACGTGTGTGGTGACCTCTGTTTGTGTTATTGGATCTCTAGTGAGTGCTGATGTCGGCTTTGCATTTATTGTATAGTGAATCACCAAAGGGCGCAAATGATGCCTCTACATTCCAAAGAAAGGTTTGTATCTTCTTAGAATAGTTCGGATATCATAAGTTGGCTAATTTGTATCTTCAATCCTACAATGCTTAATTGTTAATGCGAACTATTGAAACCCAAACTTGGTTGTTTAAATCCGTTCCAACAGCTTTTTGACCGTATGTAAATCATGTTGCTTCTTTTTCAATTGTTCTACAGTTATTTGCTAAACAGTCTCCAAAACTCCCTTTCTTCCAAAATAAAGGGGGTGTCTCTCTTTCTTTTCGTTAACGATTGCTGTGCTTGTCAGGGGTAAGGTTGCGTGCATTTGAGTCTCCCTAGATGCCCAGACCTTACTCTAAGTGGGATTCAGATTGGGATTTTCCTGTTGTTGTAATGTTGCTGTCGCTGTTATTTTTGTTCATCTAGCTGACTGTAGCTGAAATGCTATGGTGGATGCAGCTTGCAGTGGAGTGCATATTTTGCTCTGCATGCATCCGATTTGTGGAGTGTTGTCCACCAGAAGGACTCACAGGTTTGTTTTATACATTTTCTCCATGTTAACTTGTCATGTTAGCTTTGTATGCTGATTCAGATGTAGCTTACTTTTTCTGCAGAGAAACTTTGGGCTGGGCTTGAGAATTTTGTATTCGATTGGCTAATCAATGCTGATAGGTAAGAGCTTTCTGGATTGTTTCATGCTTTAAGGGAAAAAAATATTTGTGCCCTTCTTCAATCAGTTCTTGTGTAGATTGTGGCAATGTCTAATCAGCCAATTGTAGTCCTAGATCAGCTCATGTTATATTTTTGTAGCTTTATGGCTAGCTTTCTATATGATATTCATCTTGTAATGGCTTCTTATGCAGTCATGCTTATCCTTTCAGGTGAAATGTGTATCATAGGTTCTTTAAGCTCGAGCTTTCTAATGGTTCGTTCATGTTGTGATCTGAGTATCTTACTCAGCTTCATATTGTGTCTAAGCTGTGTCTTTTGTTATGCTGTGGTTTGAGTTGTGACTCCAACTATTCTTTCCTTGATTCTACTGCAAAGTTGTTCAGTAGTATTTGTAGTTGAGACATCTCTTTATTCACCCTTCCTTAGTGTCCTGAAGAAAAGCATTTATCAACATGGACAAGATTGTAGTCATGGTATTGTGGAGGTGGACATTAGATGGAAACGCTATGCAAAGAGTTATGGCTTGCTACCTTATTCTGACTAGTGAGTGGTGACTAAGAATTATTCACTTGTAACGAGTTCGGATCTAGTGATGTATTCAACGAGGCCGTTCCGCGGTGAAACATCCACATTGGAAAGGTTTTGAAGTTGAGTGAACCACATTTTTACTCCGCAACAACTGCTAGATGCTATGTGATTGCTGCAATGGAGGGATTCTGGGACCAACACTGTAACCGCGACTGAAACCACATTTTAAATCCTTGGCTTTAGGGCAAGTTGTGGGTGTAGTACAATTTTTAGACCTTGCAGTGGTTAACAGTATTGTCCAACCATCCAGAATAGACATGATATACCCCTATCAAATGTCCATTGTAGCAACAGTGTTAACCGTTCAATGAGGAACATAGAAAAGAGGGGATCTAGGAAGCCCAGATGAATATATTCTTACTCTTGACAACTAGAGCGGCTGTCCTTGCATTCTGGAGTAAAAGAAGGTTGATTTACGAATCAGACAATGATGCATTGGTAGGTCAAAATCATGTTGTATGACTGCCCCATGTTTCTGATTCTATAAGAGGTCACGGTAGTGGTCTGAGTATCTTTATGGCTTAATGCTTGCTGGAAAATTTCTTTGAACCTTTGGCATGTTTGCTTAGTGTTTCATCTTGTACTGTTATCCTCATATAATTTGGTTTCTAATTTATATTTATTGATTTCTAATTTATATTTGCTTTCTTTCTGGGTTCAGGTAGGCCGTAGGGGTCTTCTTTTAGTTCTACGTTGGTGACTTGAACTTAGGTCTCTGGCTCTGTAGATTGAACTTTATTGTCTTCTTATTCTTGTCAAGAGAATATCCCAAATTCTGATATCCTTTAGGCCCTTCTTATTAATCTTAGGGGTTAGGGCGATATCTATTATCTAGACAATATTGCTTTAATGTTGAACACCAGCTTCTGTAATACAGTGATTAGCTTATTGACAGCTGTGCATACGGCCCTGAATGGTTTCAACATAATATCTGATTGCAATATATAGGGCAAGTTTATCATGAAGTATGATTCTTGAAAGGGTGGATCTTGAGGATTATATTTAATTTCTATGATGTTTTTCCTCGAAATTCTTGAGATGTATTCCTAGAAATTTTATGTCAATTTATTGAGCTAGTTAATTATAATTCTGGGCAGGCTTGTCAGCCAGGTTGAATATCCCTCCCTTGTGGATTTGAGAGGGCTTCTTCTGGATCATGTTGCTCAGCTTTTAGGGGCTTTGTCGCGTATCAGGTAAGTAAAATTTTGTCACCCATATTGCTGCACGTGGAATAATTTGATCGATGTAATTCTATCTGACTGAGATTGCTACTGGTTAGTACAGTTGCTTTTCCATTCCGTTGGAATTATCTTTTGGTTTAAAATTTTATGCTTAATTTTTTTGATATTTATTACCACCTATTTGAAGTTGTTGAGAAGATCATGTATTCATATTTCTATGTTATTTAGTGCTTTTGGTCATTGTTGCCTTTATAAAGAGGTGCCAGTCTGATATCTCTGAGAAACTGGAGGTAGTGGTAATGTATTCTGCTGTAATACTGTGCGTCATATGGAAAGAGCATCTTTTCAAGTTTCTGTCTGGGTTAAGGTCATTTACATCATGACCCCAAGGCACATTGTTACTTTTGTTTTTAACTTGGATGAAGTAATCCGTTGTGGGATGATAACACTGTGGGTGAAAAGCTCCGGATGAAGGTTTTTTAGACAGCTTTTGAACATTTGGGGAATATGAAGAAGATCCAAATCACTGAACAGCAAATTCTTGGGCTAGAACTCCTTATTTTAAGAAATTGTGAGATGGTTTTAACTAGAGGCTGGTTGATAAGTTGTGGGTTGATGTTGCATTCTTGTCTTACATTAAGTTTTTGTGGGACAGTCTGACCGAAAACGAACTATTGTTGGCCCACCATTCATATTTGCGTCCATGATGTTGAGAGAATGTTTGGGTGGCACAAAGTTGCCCATTCACCCTATCAAGTTCATGCAAGTAGATGATGGTGGCCTTGAACTTCAAGTCCTTGTTTGCCAAATGATATTTGGCCATGTATTTGCCAAATGATCCATATGGGGATCAATATGAGAGGAAAGGGCTTGTGTCACATAGAGGATATCTTTTGTGTTAGGATTTTTCTGGGGGAAACCTTTTTTGGCATTTTTGAGGTATGATTATCATTTTTGGATGCACTATTCTGATGCTACCTGAGGTGACTATGGAAAGTTGAAGGGTTAGTGATTCACTTACTGAAGTGGCATGGTATACGAGTAAGCCAAATATCATAAGTCTTTGATGATGATGGTTGCTGAACATTTCTGCTCTTTTGTATATGAAATTATGCTTTAACTGTTTCAGCGTTGTAGCTTCAATACTATGACCATTTTTTCTCTGTTTTTGGCTAAGGTTCAATTGTCTGATATTTGACTGTATTGATATAGCTATTCACCTATTTCTTAGTCCATTTTGCGCTTAAAGTTGAATCAAATCTTCTCTGTCTAGACTTGTTATCTTTGTAGACCTTACGAAAAGCTGTTGTATGCCTGATTGCTTGAACAAACTAAAGCGAAAATTGGACAGCCCTTATTTACTCGAACTCTAATTGACCTGGCCAAATGGTCGGTTGCAATTTTTTAGCAATGCTGCTGGACAAACCAACAACCGACTTGATTAACCCTGATCCCAAATGATCCAACCTAACCTATCCAAACGTTAACCCATTCTGATCTTATTCAAAGCTGATATGAATATCTGATCTCAATGACCATTTGCTAGGTCTATTATCTCTGTATTCATTATGAAATGCTTGCTGGTGTTGTGTGTGGATTTTTTAAGCTTACAAAAATGTAACAAATCCCCCTTTTTGATACAGGTTTAGTTCTGTGACTGAACGGTTTTTCATGGAGCTGAATACTCGTCGTATTGACACTAGTGTTGCCCGGAGTGAGACGTTAAACATCATAAGTGGGATGCGTTACTTGAAACTTGGGGTATGCTTATGGAATTATTATTTGTGGATCTCATCTGTTTCCTTCTATAACCTGAGGTAATTGTCAGGTCAAGACAGAGGGTGGACTGAATGCATCAGCCTCGTTTGTAGGGAAGGCAAACCCTCTTAATCGTGCTCCACCTAAACGTAAAACTGAACTTCACCATGCACTTTGTAATATGCTCACAAATATCTTGGCGCCGCTAGCAGATGGCGGAAGAAATCAGTGGCCTCCATCAGGTGTGGAACCTGCTCTGAATCTTTGGTATGAAGCTGTTGGACGAATAAGAGCGCAGCTGATACATTGGATGGACAAGCAAAGCAAACATATAGCTGTATGTAATGCCTCTTAGTTGCTTCCCTGCTTTGCAATGCTTAGAATACCTGTAAAATTGATGCTCATTCATTACTCCATGGGCTTTTTGTTTTTTTCAGTGATGCTTTTTTGTGGGCATTTTATTCAGCGTAAAAATTAAGATATACAACTTCACCATAGGTAGGCAGTCTCACGAGAGGAATTGCGGGTATTGGTGTGGTTTAGGAATTGGCATGATATGGTAAAGGTGCATATTGTTTGGAGCATAAATTTAGCCTTTTACTTTATTGTAGGTAATCTCAATGCAAACAAGCTTTCTTATGCTTTATTTTAGGAAAGCAAAAGACACAGTTCTTTGCTTTCTTTGGAATAATATTTGTTTTGCTTATCAGGACAATAAGCTCATCTCATTTGAATCACTCTTACTCCTAGATTGGTGCACATTCGTTGTTCTTGGTTCAGTTCATTTATTTATATTATCCCAGTCACTAAAAATTCTAGTCATTTGAATGCTTCACAAAGTGGTCCTAGTTTATGCACAAGTTTGTCTTGATGTATGTACTTTCTACTTTACCTTGAGCGTTTTTAATTGTTATTTGTTTTTAATCTGGAAAATGCTCAGGACTCTTCATCTGATATATCCGGAGGAATTTTTTCAAGTCCGATATACTGTAGAGCATGTCTTTTTTTAATCCGATATTACTGTAGAGCATGTCTTGATTTCTTCAGGAAATTTTTTAAAATAATTGTAAATGAAGATAATTCTGTGTGATATAGGTGGGCTATCCTCTTGTGACTCTTCTTCTTTGTCTTGGAGAGCCTCAAACATTTCAGACTAATTTTGGTCCTCACATGGAGCAACTTTACAAGCTTCTGAGAGTAAGTTGATCTTAATTTTGGTATTCTGAAAGATGTTTATACATAGGGCTGACAATGGGGTGGGCACAAGGTGGTTTAACCGTACCCTCACCTATACCCATCTTCAAAATTAGTACTCATGCGCATACCCATACCTACTATGTGTTGTAAATATATACCCATATCCATACTCAATTGGGTATAGCATGTATGCGGGTTTATTCGGGTATATATAGACCACAAAGAATTAAAGCCATTTTATATCCATATTCCACATCAAATAGCCAAAAAGCCACATTAACACCAAGCTTCCAATAACATATCATAGTACACTAAATACAATTAAAAGTATCGAAATCCAAGCACTTGACGGTTATAGCTTCCACCAAAATGTCCCAATGGAGTCTTGAATACAATACAACTCAACGTGACTAGCAAAATATCTAAGTCCAAACAACAAACTAGAATTTTAAATAAAAAGATACGGGTCTTATTTGGGGCTGGTAAAGGGTGGAATGCGTATAGGGTAGGTATGGGGCAGGTGGGACCCATATAGCCATAGCCATAGCCATAGCCATACCCGTTTTAGCAATACTCGCCTCATACCCATTTTTTCCCATTTTCAACATCTATACCCATATTCACTGGCATTTTTTAAGCGGGGACGAGTTTTTTGCTGGCCCTATTTATAGTCGATGCTTCTCAAATTATCTAACTTTGTTCTAGTAATCAGCGTACTCACCACATTAATTTATGCATCCAAATGGCTATTTCTTCATCTTCCATTTCTTGATGATGCTCCTGGATTACAACCTAACCTTTTGTGCAGGACAAAAACCACCGGTTCATGGCCTTGGACTACCTTCATCGTGCTGTGAGATTTTATCTAAGTGTTTATGCTCCTAGTCATCCCCCAAATCGTGTTTGGGACTATTTGGATAGTGTGACTTCACAGTTGCTGAGTATACTAAGGAAAGGAATGCTTACCCAAGACGTCCAGCATGACAAACTTGTTGAATTTTGTGTGACTATCGCAGAAAGCAACTTAGATTTTGCCATGAACCATATGATATTAGAGTTGCTTAGGCAAGACACTTCAAGTGAAGCGAAAGTTATTGGTCTCCGTGCTTTACACAGAATAGTGGTATCCCCCTCAAGTGCATATGTTGGTTTAGAGATATTCCAAGGTGATTGTTGTTGAAGCAAACATTTTTAATTTTCTTTTCGCATTTTGGTTAAATTAGTGTACCAAATCTCTGATTTTCTATTATATGGGCAGCTCATGGTATTGGCCACTACATGCCAAAAGTGAAGGCTGCAATTGAGTTCATTTTAAGGTCTTGCCATCGTACCTACAGTCAGGCTCTTCTCACTTCTTCAAGGACTGCTATTGGTAATTCACCTTTGACCATCATGTCTAGCAACACCAATTGAGATGATATATTGGCAAATTAAATGGAGTTATATGCTCATCACTCATAAGACATTTTTTGAGTGCTCGTCCTATTGCATTCATCAATATGATTTATGGACCATTGCTGAAGGCTGGTTGGACTAGACTGTTCTTCTGCTTAAGAACAACTGATGAATATTGATGAAGTGCCGAATGTATTCTGTTTTTCCCAATGCTTTTGTCCCCTAAGATATGTTGGATTGTGGTTCGGCCATGCGTACCATTGAGTTATCGTTATGGTTAGGTCAATTCTTATGCATCTCTCTATCTGCTAGTTTTTTCCTACACCTTATGTGATGTCATCTTCAAAATATTTAACAAAAATCCTGGGTTTAGAAATATGATTATCCCAATCGGTCGAAGCCTAGTGAAGTTTTTGTTCAAGATTATATCCTCCTGTTTCCTATGTGGAGGGCGTTGAAAGTTGCGTGCAATGATATGTTCATTAGACATTTTGGGAGTATCTTTTTTGCCTGATAACTTCTGAAGTTTTCTGTTCGTAATATATTCTCATATTCTAGTGATGCATTTTGGTTTTGGTTTACTGTCCGTCTTCAACAGTAGACTCTGATAATTCACCTAGCCCTGGCCTCTGGAACAAAAAAGTTAAGTAGATACCTAATAATTCTTTTTCTTTTTTTGGGGGGGGGGGGGGGGGGGGGGGGGGGGGGGGAAGGTGGTGTTGTGAATCGAGAGGACGTAGTTTTGGCTGGAGATGGACATTTGTTCCTTTTCGTTACTATGTAATGGAGTTTCTTGATAGTCCTTTTATTGTTTTTTCTATTTTTTTGGGGGGGGGGGGTTGTGATTAGTTTCTGTGCAGGATACATAGCATCCTTTTTTTGGTTCTTTAGTGAAATATTTTTTTTGATTTTTTTTAAAAATGTCTAAAAGGTTTGAGTGTGCTTCTATTTTCTTCATTCTGTGATTCTGTCTCGTGCCGTCTCTTCATTTGTGCTTGGTGTAACCTCATTCAACATGAGTTTCTTTTATTTTTTTCACTTCCCTGGACAGAACTCCCTGTTATGGCTTGGTGTAGTTATGCTGATAATGAGCTTTACTTGTTAGTTGTACAGCTTTCGTATTTTCGTTGTGGAAATCTGTATCTTTACTTTTTACTTGGTTGTTTAGCTGTGACTACTTGGACAACTGCCTCTGGTTACATATTGCACGTGCACTGTGCAACCTATGGGTTATCTTATTGGTGGTAGCTTGTTTGGGAGCTTTGGATTTGCCGTTTTGTCATTTTATGTTCAACCAGCAGATTTTATATCATGTTTAGGGATATTTCATGGTCCAATAAAATTTCTGTGCTTAGTAACTCTACAGTTGAATGCTGAGCGTGCTGGTTTTGTATTCAATTGCTTGGCATTCATGTCTGCAGATTCGGTTACCAAGGAAAAATCCCAGGGCTATCTTTTCCGTTCAGTGCTGAAATGCATACCTGACCTGATAGAAGAGGTTGGCCGCAGTGATAAGATTACTGAAATAATTCCCCAGCATGGCATAAGTATAGATCCTGGTGTACGTGAAGAAGCAGTGCAAGTGCTCAACCGAATTGTAAAATCCCTGCCCCATCGCCGGTTTCCAGTCATGAGGGGGATGGCGAACTTTATTTTACGCCTTCCTGATGAATTTCCACTTCTAATTCAAACATCATTGGGGCGTCTGTTGGAACTGATGCGCTTTTGGAGGGTACGTTTGCATGAAGAGAGGCTGGAATTTGATGCTCAAGATGCCAAGCATATGGCAAAGGAGCTTGGTGCTTTCCGAAGACCTTCTGTTCATCGCTCAGGAGAAGCCGGGGATTTCCCTGCTTCTGAAATTGATGCTGTTGGTCTTATTTTTCTTTGTTCAGTGGACAGTCAGATTAGGCATACTGCATTGGAGCTGTTACGATGTGTCCGTGCCTTGTGGAATGACATAAGTGATCTTGCAGTTCATGAGAGAGTGGATTACAGTTTGAGGAATGAAACTGAACCTATATTTATAATTGATGTCCTAGAGGAAAATGGGGTGTGCTAGTCTTGCTACTTTTCCCCCAATTTTTTTCTTTTTATATTTCTGTGCCCAATCCTGTTATTTCTCTGAAAGTTGTCTGCTCTATGACAGGACGACATAGTTCAGAGCTGCTACTGGGATTCCTCTCGTCCATTTGACATGAGACGTGAATGTGACGCAGTTCCACCTGATGTTACTATTCAATCGATTCTATTTGAAAGCCCTGACAAGAACAGGTGGGCTCGCTGTCTAAGTGAGCTTGTAAAATACGCTGCTGAGCTTTGCCCAAGATCTGTTCAGGAAGCCAAGTAAGCAAATTTTTTTGTGGATTGACAAATGTTGATGGTAACCATTCAATAGATGGGGCCACAGTGACCATGTGATGTCTAAAGAACTGCCAAATGTGCTTGTTCACTGTCGTTGCTTTTGTTGTTATCGGTCATTGTAACTGTACTTGATAGTTTATCGGTGCCTATGTGCGAATTCGTGGAACTAAATCAAGGCCACATCATAATCTGATGCCTCTTTCGAGTATCATCAGGGTTTTTGAATTGGCTGCACCCATAAGACCCTTGGTTTGTGAAAGCGAATTGTGATTCGGACGCATAAAATCCAGTACACTTGTTATACAGTGCTCGCCTGATAAATAGTGTTATTCTGTTTTAAGTTTCGTATTCCCCACTTGGCTATTAGCGCTATCACATTTATAATGCATTTCATTAAAATTATTAAATGTTTATTGTATTCTTTATTCACATTGTCTATTTAATAGATGCTTGCTGTATTATGCCCCAATTTTACAACCATCATTATTTGCCACAATTTTATTGCTATGACAAATATGTTGGTGATTCTTGAAAAATAAATAAATAAATTAACATAAGCCTTACAAGCCATGAACTGTTTTATATGACATCCATAACGCCATGATTTTGTGGGTGTAATTGCAATAGCAACTGCAACCATGAACAATTTCTCCTGTTGTATACACGACGGAGTATCATTTCTGCACTTTATGTGAATGGTTTTTGGTTCCCTATCCTTATGCTGAATGAATGTAGTTCTGTGTCTTGATTTGATGTTGTAACAGGTCTGAGGTTATCCGACGGCTTGCTTATATAACACCTGTTGAGTTGGGTGGCAAGGCTCATCAATCACAGGATTCTGATAACAAACTGGATCAGTGGGTCATGTATGCAATGTTTGCATGCTCGTGTCCTCCTGACACCAGGGAAGCTGGCAGCTTTGGGGCAACGAAGGACCTGTTCAGACTGATTTTTCCCTCTTTAAAATCTGGATCTGAAGCTCAAGTTGTAAGTGCCTAAGCTAAAAGTTTTCTACCAATTCCTGCTTGTGCCCATGCATTACTTATCTGAAAAGTTCCTAGGACAATTTTCATTACGATATGCACATTGTTGAATCATTTGGTGACTTTTGATACATAATTGAGCTATCTAATGCATTCTGCATGGTAAGTAGATGAAAGGGGCTAGTTGAGGAGACAATGAACGAGGTGGCAGGATCTATATTGGCCTTTCTTTTTACTGCTTGTGCTATTGTGAAAACCAACCTGGGGGCTGACCCAATGGCCAAAACAGGTTGCTGGTATACAACCAGCTCTAGAAGCTTTCTCTCGGCCAACCATTTAACACTGGCAGGCCTGTTGTTTTCTAAGACAAATGCTTTCACTAGAGACAGGTTGAAGATCAAACCAGTGCCTCAAAATCTTTGTCTCTGTGTGTGTTTGGGGGTTTTTTTTGGGGGGAGGGGGATGTAATTAGCTCTACCCCTGCAATTGAATTGCATGGAGGCATCTCAATTGGATCCTAAATTGAAAGACAGGCCTTTCATGAGATTGTGGAACACTCGGCTTTGATCCACTCTATTCCATGGCTGAAAACAATTGTCCACTTCTATTTCTGTGAGTTGGCTCTAATGGGGATAGGTGTTTATATGAAAAATGCCCTTGATTGTTTGAGCAGAGCAAGCAATGCTTTCCCCGTTTGTTAGCTCTAGACCTTGGCATTAGATCGCTTCTTACTATTAAAAAGGAACTATGTTCGTAATTGTATGGCATCACAGTTTGTAATTTAGTATCATATAAGAATGAACTTTTCCTTATGTATACGATTTCCATTTACTCTTTTATTTGATGTCACTTGAACTACTACTACAGTTTCTTTGTCCAACCCTTGTTTCAGCATGCTGCCACTATGGCTCTTGGTCATTCCCATCTTGAAGTCTGTGAGATCATGTTTGGTGAGCTTGCTTCGTTCCTGGAAGAGATCTCTCTTGAGACGGAGGGGAAACCTAAGTGGAAGGTATGAAAGATGACAGTTCCTAAATTCGTTTTTTTTTTTTTGATATAGAAAAAATTATATATCCAGCGCACACCCAAATTTGAAGAGAGGATGACTAAAAGCCTGGGCGTAGCCTATACAGAAAGTTAGTGTGTAGACTTTGTTGCTAATAATAGTGAAAATAGACTTTATTTTGAGAACTTATCAGGACAGGGGGAAAAATTTGTAGTGAGGGGTGTTCCTTATCCAATAAAAAAAATTGTAGGGAGGGGTGTTATTTTTAAATATTGTG
>JACYFF010003369.1:86624619-86719785 GCA_017589665.1 Selenicereus undatus | reverse complement strand
AATGTACTTGAGTCGCATTGGTGAAAGTAATACTTTGTGCTTAATTGTTTGTTATTATTCAATTTCACAGAGCCCCTTCACAATTGGAGATGACATTGAGTGTGTGCAGGAGAGGAGTGAGATATAGAGAGCATTTCACTTGTAGATATTTATACACCTAATAACTGAGAATATATGTTTGCATTAATTGTGCAGAGTCAAAAATCTCGCCGTGAAGAGCTTCGTATCCATATTGCAAATATTTACCGTACTGTTGCAGAGAAAATTTGGCCTGGTACGCTGAGCCGGAAGCCAGTGTTCCGCCTTCACTACTTGAAGTTCATTGAGGATACAACGAGGCAGATTTTAACTGCCTCGCCAGAGAGCTTTCAGGAGATGCAACCCCTCCGATATGCCCTTTCTTCTGTCTTGAGATATCTTGCTCCTGAATTTGTTGAATCAAAATCCGAAAAATTTGATCTCAGAACAAGAAAACGATTGTTTGATCTTCTTCTCTCTTGGAGTGATGACACAAATGGTGCATGGAGTCAAGATGGAGTAAGTGATTACCGCCGTGAAGTGGAAAGATACAAGGCTTCTCAGCATGGACGCTCGAAGGATTCCGTGGACAAACTGTCTTTTGACAAGGAACTGAATGAGCAAGTCGAGGCTATACAGTGGGCCTCCATGAATGCTCTGGCCTCACTGTTATATGGGCCTTGCTTTGATGACAATGCCAGAAAAATGAGTGGCAGAGTAATATCCTGGATTAATAGTTTATTTATAGAACCCGCTCCTAGGGCTCCATTTGGTTACTCGCCTGCAGATCCAAGGACTCCATCTTATTCTAAGTACGCTGGTGATGGTGGCCGTGGAGCTGCAGGTCGTGACCGGCACAAGGGTGGCCATCTGCGTGTATCGTTGGCGAAATTGGCATTGAAGAATTTGCTTCTGACAAATCTGGATCTCTTCCCAGCTTGCATTGATCAGGTCTTGTGTTCTCATCTCAAAATTATGTTGTTTGATCATACTCACAGTAGCTGGATTTATATGTTAAACCTATGTGGATTAATTTGTTGTGGAAGATTTTATAGAGTTTTTACATAACGGATAATATTAGTCCATCTTATTAATTTTTGATGAGATGCGCTCTTAAGTTCCAAGCATTATTTTTGATCAATGTTTAATTTTTGAGTTTTTTTGGGCATCGAACTTTCTTATTCTCGTTCCACCATTCTACAAGTGTACTCATACCATTACTGACAGCATCAAGGGACTAAAGCAAGCTGATTTTTCTTGTTCAGTGCTACTACTCAGATGCTGCCATAGCAGATGGGTACTTTAGCGTACTGGCTGAAGTTTACATGCGTCAGGAGATACCCAAGTGTGAAGTTCAGAGGTTGCTGAGCTTAATCTTATATAAGGTTGTTGATCCATCTAGACAAATTCGAGATGATGCTCTTCAGATGCTTGAGACACTTTCTGTGCGTGAATGGGCAGAAGATGGTATGGAGGGCTCAGGAAGCTACAGAGCTGCCGTGGTTGGCAATCTCCCGGATTCTTACCAGCAATTCCAGTACAAGCTCTCATGCAAACTTGCCAAGGATCATCCTGAGCTTAGCCAGCTTCTTTGTGAGGAAATTATGCAGAGGCAGCTTGATGCTGTTGACATAATTGCTCAACATCAGGTCTTAACTTGTATGGCACCGTGGATTGAAAATCTTAATTTCTGGAAGCTAAAGGATGGCTGGACTGAAAGATTGCTAAAAAGTCTGTATTATGTCACTTGGCGCCATGGTGATCAGTTTCCTGATGAAATTGAGAAGCTTTGGAGTACAATTGCTAGCAAGCCTCGAAACATCAGTCCAGTTCTTGATTTCTTAATCACAAAAGGTATTGAAGATTGTGATTCCAATGCTTCTGCTGAAATAAGTGGTGCTTTTGCTACATACTTCTCTGTTGCGAAAAGGGTGAGCTTATACCTTGCACGGATTTGCCCTCAGCGAACAATAGATCATCTTGTGTATCAGTTGGCACAGCGGATGCTTGAGGACAGTGTTGAACCTCTTCGGCCTAGTTCCAGTAAGGCCGATGTCAATAGCAATATCATACTAGAATTTTCTCAAGGGCCCACCGCTCCACAGGTTCCCTCTGTCGTAGACAGTCAGCCACATATGTCACCTTTGCTTGTTCGAGGGTCTCTTGATGTCCCGCTGAGGAATGCCAGCGGTAGCCTCAGCTGGCGCACAGCCGGCGTGGGCGGACGAAGTGCGTCAGGCCCATTAAGTCCTATGCCTCCTGAGATGAATGTTGTTCCTGTAACTCCTGCTGGCCGCTCAGGTCAGCTTCTTCCTGCTTTGGTCAACATGTCAGGGCCATTGATGGGGGTGCGAAGTTCAACTGGGAGTATACGTAGCCGTCATGTGTCCCGGGATAGTGGAGACTACTTTATCGATACTCCAAACTCTGGTGATGATGGCTTGCATTCGGGTGTTGGGATGCATGGTGTCAATGCAAAAGAGCTTCAATCAGCTTTACAGGGCCACCAACAGCATTCGCTTACTCAAGCGGACATTGCTTTGATTCTTCTTGCAGAAATTGCCTATGAGAATGATGAAGATTTTCGGGAACACTTGCCTCTACTGTTTCATGTCACTTTTGTCTCCATGGATAGTTCAGAAGATATCGTTCTTGAGCACTGCCAACACTTGCTTGTTAATTTATTGTACTCACTGGCAGGTAGGCATTTGGAGCTGTATGAGGTTGAAAACAGCGACGGAGAGAATAAGCAACAGGTTGTGAGCCTGATCAAGTATGTTCAGTCTAAGCGTGGAAGCATGATGTGGGAAAGCGAAGACCCCACCGTCGTAAGACCTGAAGTCCCAAGCTCGGCACTTTTGTCAGCACTAGTTCAAAGCATGGTGGATGCAATTTTTTTCCAGGGGGACTTACGGGAGACCTGGGGAGCAGAAGCATTGAAGTGGGCTATGGAGTGTACTTCAAGGCACCTTGCGTGCCGATCTCACCAGATATATCGAGCACTGAGACCTAAGGTCACCAGTGATGCTTGTGTTTCACTTCTCCGATGCCTACACAGGTGTTTGACCAATCCGGTGCCCGAAGTTTTGGGCTTCATTATGGAAATCCTGCTGACATTGCAAGTGATGGTGGAGAGCATGGAACCTGAAAAGGTCATACTGTATCCTCAGCTCTTCTGGGGTTGTGTTGCCATGATGCACACAGACTTTGTGCATGTTTATTGTCAGGTGCTCGAGCTTTTCTTGCGTGTAATTGACCGCTTGTCCTTCCGGGACCGGACAACTGAGAATGTGCTCCTTTCTAGCATGCCCCGCGATGAACTGGACACCAGTGTATCTGACATGGGGGAGTTCCACCGATTGGAATCAAGGACTGTTGGTCCTGGTGGTAAAGTCCCTGCTTTTGAAGGTGTGCAGCCTCTTGTTCTTAAAGGGCTTATGAACACTGTTAGCCATGGAGTCTCCATTGAGGTTCTCTCACGCATCACATTTCCAGCATGTGATTCCATATTTGGAGACCCGGAAACAAGGCTTCTGATGCATATCACTGGCTTGCTACCATGGGTCTGTTTGCAACTCAGCAAAGACCCGATAGGGCTTGTCTCGCCTCTGCATCAGCAGTACCAGAAAGCTTGCTCAGTTGCTGCCAACATTGCTCTGTGGTGTCGAGCAAAGTCCCTTGAGGGTTTAGCTACTGTGTTTATGGCCTATTCTCAAGGTGAGATCAAGACTGTAAATAACTTGCTGGCCTGTGTAGCTCCATTGTTGTGCAATGAGTGGTTCCCAAAGCACTCGGCATTGGCTTTTGGGCATTTGCTAAGATTATTAGAGAGAGGACCGGCTGAGTACCAGCGGGTGATTCTGCTTTTGCTCAAGGAGCTACTTCAGCATACGCCAGTTGATGCTGCCCAAAACCCACATATGTATGCCATTGTGTCCCAACTTGTGGAGAGCTCTTTGGGATGTGATGCACTCAGTGTCCTGGAAGCCCTTTTGCAAAGTTGCAGCTCATTGACCGGGGGTCACCTCCACGAGTCTGGTTCCTTTGAGAATGGTCATGGTGGGCCCGATGAAAAGCTGCTCTTACCTCAGACCTCGTTCAAAGCTCGTAGTGGGCCCCTCATGTTTGCCCTAGGATCAGGATTTGGAACAGCTTCCTTGCCAGCTGGACTAGGGGGTACCATTGAATCTGGCGTGCCGCCCAAAGAAGTTGCCCTGCAGAATACTCGGCTGATTCTTGGGCGGGTTCTTGATAATTGTGCTCTTGGAAGGAAGAAGGATTATAAAAGGCTGGTCCCTTTCGTCTCAAATATGGGGAATCCTTAAGCCCGTTGCCTACTGTACAATGTACATAATGTCAACATCCTTTTTTTTGTTGGCTGTGTCTATTTCCTTCTGGTTTTTAAATGTATTGTGCGAACTGGTTGTCTGGTATTGGGTAAAGTTTCTCAGTAACTTCCAACTAGAAGTGGAGAAAGTTGAAAGATTAGAAGAAGTCCCGTGAACTCTGTATATAAGCATCAAACTAGTTACCAGTACTTAAATTATGATGTATAGAGGTTCCACCATATATTGACTTATTGAGTTAAGCTGATTTTCTTGCGTCTATGTTTTTGTTATGTTTGTGACTTGTGAAGAGTATAACTGCAATAGACGGGGAAGTAAATGACCGCCATCCTATGGTGGTTCATTCTTGATTAGGGTTTGGGAAAATTCAGATGAGGTAGTTGTTGAGAATTATAACTCCCTTCAGATTGCAGCTTTATGTAGCTGAGGTTGAGAATTCATTGGCCATCTAGACTTAGGGCAAGCTTTGATTAGGATGCTCAGAAATTGACATAGATTTGCTTATTGGAAAATGGTGGGATTTGATCATGTTCTCTGACTTGAGACGAACATGGGTAGGTTTTGTGGCCTTGGTCCATGACCTAGAGCTTGAGACCAATGTTAACCGAGCCAGTGATTGATCGGGTTGGAGGACCAAGTCAATGGATCAACCTGTTGGATTGATGTTAGACCGGTTGATTGTTAAATCGGTATGACCTGTGAGACTAATTACAATTTAATAAATTGACGATGGCAAAAAATTAACAAAATTACAGCATTTTCGATCCAAAAATTACCATATCTACTATTTTCATTAACACTTCTTATATATGCAGTCCAAATGTATAGATGCCTAATCAAAGCTCTGAACCCACACACCAATAATGAAAACAAGATTCAAAAGAACATGCCTGAGATTTTCACGTGGTCCACATTGCAATGCATTAGCCCACCTTAACAAAAGCACATAAATAAAGGGTGTAAAACCCTAATTGTCTTTTAAATCCTACTCTCTCTCTCTTAACGCAGACAAGCAAACCATAGCCATGTAGTTCTCCTTGCTCACCCACTCTTTATGCCTCTCTATTTAGTTAGAAACCACCGTATATTCTAATGAGAGTATCAGCCGTTACATTCAAACGCAATAATCAAAGGCTTGTCGGCTCTGAAGATAGCTTTGATGGAGCAAAGATCTAAGCCGTGAACATAGATGAGTGGCGAAAGGATCATTTGAACAATGGATCAAGCAAGACTAGTTTGAGCTCTAAAGGTCGGTCTATTGTTCAGCAAATCCTGGTCCAACCGTGGATGGAACCGGCCGGGTTTGAGCGATTTTTTTCAATTTGATTTTTGCGATGGTTGTTTGCTTGCTCCGGAATGAATTACTTTTCAGGTCCAAGTCAGAGCGGTTTAACCGATCAGCCCAGTTTGGTTCTTGCAACATTGCTTCAGTTAGTGATCATGTATATGCGTGCGCCTAGCATGGTAATAACATTAATGGTAAAAATGTCCTTGAAATCTAGTTTATAATTGAAGAAGTCATAATCAACACTTCTGCTAGATCTCATGAAAGCAGGATCTACATTTGAATTGTTGTTGCTGCTATTGTATGGAATGATCACTTATAAGGACTTCTCAAATTGAAGAGAATGGTGGCTGTGTTAAAGAGTGCTACTTAACTTTTATGTGATTCTTAACTGTAGCAAAGAAAGTAACAATTGAATTGTTAACTATATAGTACAGAAAGCAACAATTAACTTCTATTTCTAATATCTTTTCTAATTGATTTTGAGGTGGAATCTCCTTTGTAATTAAGTTTGCAGGAAATAAATATTTATGAAAATTTCAATCTATTTTTGTTTAAATGTCATAGGAACTAGGAAGTGACATCTTCCATCAATAAACATGAGTTTGTTTTAATTTAATTTTAATTTCTATTGTATTTTTTGTTCTTACTAATTAAATTCATCACAATGTCAAATTCATCGCCTTAGGTTATTATAAGTATTCTATACTTAAGCCTATATGATTTGGATGCTCTTAGTACTCTCAAAGTCTTTTACCTTTTCAATTTATAAAACTTATGTCTAAGATTTTCGAAAAAAATAAAAATGTAACCTAAAGAGTGATAATGATATAAAACTAACTTCACTTATACGAGCTTCTCTAGATCATATTCAATGATATTTCATGACTTGCTAATTTTTGCAACTTCTTTGGTGTCACAATTGTGATTTGTGACATTGTCAAAAGGAAAACTTAAAAAAAATATAGAACACGAAAATAAAATTCCTAATTTTCACAATGTCAGTTGAGAAGAACCCTCCCTGTTCATGGTTTTCACCTCATTTCCAGTTGAACCGGGGAAAAATGGAGAGAGAGAGAGAGGGGGGGGGGGGCCCCAAGCCATTGGACAGCCTTCTTCATCTATCAACGTGTAAAAGAAGATTCAGAAACCCTAGGATGACTGACGATGAAGAAAAGCAACCATGAACCCTCGACTTCCACCACGCAATGGCTGATTGCCGCCGGCGATGGCGCCGGAAAAGGGAGATGGGGGCTATTGTTGGATGAATTCGCAATGTAGAAACCCTAGACGCTTTAAATTGCGAAATTTGATGGAATTTGCGCCGTCATATCGTTTATTCTTTGCTTCATGTGGAACAACAGCTTCATCAAGACAGTACCCAGGAGTTGAATTGAGCTGAAGCCAAAGCCATGATATTCACGTTCTTCTCATTGTCATTATTCTTTGCTTTAGGGCAATGCAATCGCATACTGACATTCCTCAGACACTTTGTCCCTTTCCGTCTTCTGCAAATATTCTCCATGTTGAGGTATATTGCTCCAATGGCGGCCATTTTGAGAGAGGATAACGAACGAAGCTCTGCTTCTGAAGCAGAGGTTAAACAATGGCGGAAGAACAAGAGCAGAATTCTTTGCTGTATACGCCCACTTGGATTGTTGCAGTTGTATGTGCCATCATTGTTCTTGTTTCACTTGTTGCTGAGCGCGGACTTCACCGTCTTGGGAAGGTATACATTTGAATTGGGCTTATTATGTGAAATGATGATTTTATAGTTTGAGTGTTTGGCAAATTTTGAGCCTTGTTGAGATGTGCTTCCTGCCTGATGAAAAATCACAGTTACTTAATTATTTTTATTTTTATTTTTTTCCCTAGAAGTAGGTTGATGGAATGACAAACATTCCCGGATTTTTACGATTTTGGCTGTTTCCTCGCGATGATAAAAAATACTCATATCTTAAATTTCGCCGATGTAAATCTTCAATGAGAGCATTGTCTCTAGTCTCTACTATCACTCTCTTTGGCAAATCTGCTTAAGGAGTTGATGAATTAATGTCCTCAAAGTTGACGTCAGGGTTTTGGTTGTTGGGAGCTGCAACTTCGTTAATATTTTGTCTTTGCACTAATCCAAATTAAACTAGAGGACCTTGAGAACCGAACCGGATCACATTTGAGAACCTTTCGTCAATGCTTTTCTCTTCCATTTGTTACCCTGAACAGTTTGGTTATCTATGGCCTTTACATGGGTAGATATCAATTTGAAAACTCTAGTAGTGTCTTTGGGTAACATGTTGTCTCACAAGGGCCTAAAAATCTTAATGCTTTGTGTCCTTCACATTCTTTTTGAATCTTATTGCAATGGTCAAGCTGATGTCTACAGTAGGTCATTTGGGGGAATGTGTGTTCTCCTTTTTTTGGGGGGGGGCGCCCCCAACAAAGTACAAACCATCTAAATAGAGACATCAGACTTGAACTTGCAAAAATGCTTGTTGATGGGCTAACACTGGTTAAGAGCTCAAGAATCTTTATGGGAACTGGTATGGCCGCAGTAAATTATTTTGGGGGAATGTGTGTTCTTTTTGGGGGGTGGTGGGGATGCAAACCATCTAAATAGAGACATCAGACATTAACTTGCAAAAATGCTTGTTGATGACCCAACACTGGTTAAGAGCTTAAGAATCTTTATGGGAACTTTGTTCACCACTAAGTGTAAGTGTTAATTGTTTTAATGTTTTCATTCCTTTTTTAGGATTGTGGCTTCCAATAAAAACTTTTTGTTTAAAAGACCTTTTTGGTAACTTGGTGAAGAGCACCTTACATGATGTAGTTCAAGAGCTAAGCCTGCCTACTGATTTGATTATCCTCTGGTATCTGAGTTGTAACCATTGCCACTTCACTAATGACCTAATTTGCCAATGCGTCCACTTGTGAACCAGTTTGTAGCATTTTAGATGAACCAACATATTCTTGGTTCTTGGAAAAGATAATGCTTAGCATCATTAGCAATTGTTTTGCTTTTTCCTTGGTATGATGCTTTGAGGCTTTTAGATTGCTAATAGCAATTTTAGTTTAGCTTTTCAGGTGCTGCGTTTTTGTGCCTTAGTGAAAATATTTGCTTTTTTCTCTTGGAATGCAGTGCCTGAAGAGGAAGGGTCAAGAATCACTTTTTGAAGCCTTGCAAAAAATAAAAGAAGGTTAGCAAACAAGTTTTATTCTAAAACATGGAAAGTTTGGTGTGAAGAGGCCCCTTTCTACAGGATGTGGTCTATTCATATGGAACTTACTAGGGTAGTTCTTGTCTAATTTTGTACCTGTTCATGCACACTTTCTGTTTGTCCTATTAATGCCCAAGAAGATACATTTCAAAACATGTCCAAGAGAATATTTTTAGAATTGCATGCCTAGTCTTGTTTAGTAATGCCTCACAGGTTCCTTGATTGCGATAAGTATAGTGAATTCCCTTATGATTGTTTGATCTGTGCAGAGTTGATGCTTTTGGGATTTATCTCCCTTTTACTTACAGTCTTCCAAGGGGCCATAAGTGACTGGTGCATTCCCGCTCATCTCACCACCTTTATGCTTCCATGTGAGAAGAAAGCTGCTGGAATTGATGGAAATGCCCATAACAAAAATGCTTTTCATATTTCATGGAGTAAGAGGCACCTGCTTTCTGAAGGTGGTGATTCAAATCACTGCATGCAGCAGGTATGACAATTAGGAACTTTGTACTAACATAGAATCTGTTTGTCTAGAAAGTAAAGTCTCACATGTTGAAGTGTTGAACAACACAAATTTTGTTTATGCCAACTGCCAAGAAGAGACACCTTGGGAAGTCACCAAGGGGCCATTATAGGAAGGACAAAATTAGGGACAAGATACCTTGAGAAGCAACTTGAATTTGATATGGGAAAGAGGCTTTAGATGATTAGGTCATGTCAACAGAAAACATTTAAAGCTACCATTAAAAAGATGCTAAAGAATGAATTTGGTGGGTGCTAAAAGATGAAGTCAAAGACCTAAAAGGACTTAGGGGAAGGTCATCAGTTGGCATTTGATTACCTGGAGATCTTTGACCTTAAACAGGATCCATTGGTGTTGCTTCTCAACTCCCCACCCAAGAACACCAAGCGCGCGCAACCCCCCCCCCCCCCCCCCAAAAGCTTTCTCAGTTATCTTCTTTAGGTAATGTTACTTCCCACTAGAATGTTGTTATTTGTATAAAAGTATGGAGTATGGAATTCTTGCAAATGTTTGAACTTATGTTGTCTAACATCATGTCAAATTAATAGTTGAATAGTGAATACTACTCACATATTTGACGAACAACTAAGGAGTATGTATTTGTCTGTTTTAATATTGTATGTAGATTTGCTTAAATGAGTCATTATTGTAATCTAACCATCTCCTTAAGTAAGTGGATGAGTTAAATGCACAAATTTGCACCTTATTTATATGCATCTGCATATTTCACACATTTTTGTTCTTGCAGTGTAGTGTTTTATAGTTGGTTGTTGTCTTTCTCCCTATATAGTGCAGCAATATTATTTCATTTCGATTCTATTGTTGTCTTTGCCACCAATATAGTTCAGCGATATTATTTTGCCTTTTTCTTCATATAGGGTGTCGGCAATTTATTCGTGTAAGTTATAACTACTTTCTATACCCAAGGCTCCGGAAGTCTTGATTATACCTTGAAAGGGGTATGACTAAAAGTAGGCTTCATGTGCCCACACTAGAAATTGTTTGCTTGGGCTTATCAACCTCATCAAATTTTAACTTTTCCTGAAGTCGTTGGGCAAATGATTATAAAAAACATATCATTAATCATTTGGGTGCTTAGATGTGAATTGCAGTTCAAGCAAAATATGGTTTAACGTATAAAAATGTGTGCAAAGTTAGAGCCTATTTGGCAAAATTATTATTCTAACAAACCTTTGCCATTTGGTTTGCTTTCAGGGAAAGGCTCAGTTTTTATCGTTGGAAGCAATACACCAGCTCCATATCTTTATATTTGTATTGGCAGTGGTTTATGTTATCTTCTGTGCAACCACCATGATTCTTGGGGGAACGAAGGTATGAATTTTTTTACTTTTTCTTTTGATGTTGTAGACAAAATTGAGGGAGTACCGAATTGACAAATGTTCCAAATAATAACTAAGTCTAAGCACTGCTACCCCCCCCCCCCCCCCAAAAAAAACAAAAAAAGGAAGAAAAACACAAACCATCCTGGCCCAATTCCCAGCTTAGAGTAAACAAATGGCATAGATCAATATAGCTTCTCCAAAAATGAGAAAGTAAAGAACAAAAAACCCTAAGATTAACTAGAAATGAAGAGAAGTTAGTCTCCTGCTTCTATTGAAGACCTTTTTCATGTAGTTCATTTTCTGCTTAGTCCTTGGGTTCTCATGTTACATGATGCGGGACTCTTCTAGAGGATTTCTGAAACATTTCATCAAGTTGCTTATGAGACTTTGAATTGAAGTAACTGAATTTTTTTCTGTTAATGCTTTAAGTCTAACTTTACAACCAAAAATTGAATGTTTGATTGTTAACTTAGATACAGTAAGTAGAAAGCCAATAGAGCTTGACACAGGTCTAGCGACTCTAGTCAATATGAACCTATTCAATTTTAAGACTATATATGATATGATAATTAATTCTGATTATTGCGTTCATAAGTCTTTGGAATTTGGATAATGGGAAGTTGGGTTGTCATGATGGAAATCTGTCCTGAAGACAGCGAGTTTTTTAGAAGTAAAAAACCGGAGGGGCCGGGGGGGGGGGGTTGAAAACACGATGACAATCCACCTATAACATTATTGACATGATTCTTCTTCCTGCCTCTAACTAATGCATGTGAGATTGATAATCAATTTCTGCGCTGCCTTTGCCCAAGGAAAGGGAGGGGGGGGGGGGGAGGCCAGGGTGAGGAAGGTGAGATGGGTCATTTGTCTTTAACAATCTCCTATAGATCACTGGGGAGTAGTTATGATAACTTCTCAGATAAGACCAAGAGTATTACCGCTCAAAAAGGAGGAATATTTGCAAGCATGTACTCTGACTTTAGTAAAAGTGTAAACATAAGCATTGCTTTTACATATAAAGGAAACATGGGAGGAGATGAAATCTGGGCTTCTAGTTCAATTCAATGCATGTATTAAACTCCTTTTTGTTTTCCCCCCTCATTTTAGGTACGCAGATGGAAACACTGGGAAGACTCAATAAGGCGTGAGATATCAAAGCCAGGTAGTGTAATGGATTGGAAAATACATTTGTAAATTGTACTATGTACCTGGTTTTTTGGATGGAAATTGAAAAATATTTTCCTCTTGGTGAAGAATCAAACAGGGGCAAACAAATACATGCCATTCATCATCATGAGTTCTTTAAGCAGAGGCGAGGATATCCAAAGGCAGTAAGCGTTACAGTGAGTTCCTGCTATATCTTGGAATTGGAAAAATGTGTGATGGCTTCTTATAATATGCTGCTCAGTGCTATGTTCTGAACTCATGTAAGATTATCAGTGCATTCCCCATGGACCTTGTGCATTCTATGGGCTGATGTAGTCTTTATTGATAATCTGATATGCCTTGTAATGACCCTAAGTTCAAGTCTAACCTTGTAAATGGTCTTGACCCTAGGTTCAAGTCTAACCTTGTAAATGGTCTGGGACTTGAATGAATGAATGAATAATACATACCTTTCCACATTCCAAGACAATGTTTTGTTTATAAACAACACATTAGCTCCTTTGTAGGGTATGATTTTTCAAACAAGCTGCAAAACCTTGTTTTGGTCATCAAATAATGCTTGTGGGCCTGAGAATTTCAATCCCTCATTCTTGCTGTGAAAGTGACAGAGGAGTTTTCATGAGGTGTACAATATGTTGGACTTGCGTTGATATTTGCCAAAGTGCTTAAGCTTGTGTCGTTCGTCTTCCCCAGCAGTTTTCGGGTGGGTATTAAGGGTTCCCTCCTCCCCTTAGTTAACTTATAATTAACTGGAAGAACCTATGCATTTTTTTTTTAGTATATAAGACAACTGACACCCAAAATATATGTGGAAATGCTATGTAAATGTTAAAGTAGAATCGAAATGATTATTTCACTCTCATCAAAGCCAGCTGCTTGCCTAGACTAACTGGACAGCCTTTACCTAGTTTTATAAAGTGGAACAAAAAATTGGAAACCCTTGTCAGTTGTCACCCTCTCCCTTAATTGAAGCTTAGTACCTTCTCTAACAAAGGCAAGACTGCTGTTTTAGGCACCTCATATGCTTATTCTTGGTGACATTAAAGTGCTCAACGTTGCCAAATAGCATGCCTCCGGTGATTTTGCTCAACCCATCCCCCCCTTCTACCAAATCATTGCTTTTATGAAAATTCCCTTGCAGGTGCTGCTTTTAGCACCCCGAGTAATGCGAGCAAAGTGTTTCATACATCATATCTGTGCAGGGTCTAAATAATTTTAGCAGATCATAGTAACACCTTTTATTTCCTTTTCTTTTTACAAACTTTTTAAAGTGCGTTCACAAAACTTCCATTGTGGCATTGTTGTAGCTACTAACATCTTGTGGATTATGAGACCACAAATCGTAACAATGTTCTGTAAGATTGTTTGGCTACTGAGTTGGAAATTCTCCAGTCTTCAGTCTTGACACTTGTATCGTTTGGAAATTGGCCTTCATGTTTAGGTGAATGTCATTATTTCTAGCATGCGTAATTAGTTGCAACTGTTTAATGTCATGTGTGAATCATAATGCTCTCTTATGTCAATTTTCAAGAGATGACCAACATCATTTATCTTTTGCTTTAGCTGTAGACTTGGTTTTGCTGGAGTTGTACTTTGGCTTGATGTTATATTTTCTGCGTTGCTAGATATCATTTTTCAAACAATTCTATGGTTCTGTCACCAAGTCTGACTACATTGCATTACGACAAGGATTCATCATGGTAATGTCGGCCCACTGTTGGTTTATGATGTGATTTTGACCTATCTTTATTCATAAAATATGCGGATAACTCTTGTCTTTCTGCCTTTTTCTTCAGACTCACTGCCCTTCAAATCCTACTTTTGATTTTCATAAATATATGTTACGGACTTTGGAATATGATTTCAAGAAAGTTGTTGGCATAAGGTAAGCTTGCTTTTTTTGGTTCTGGAATATGGGATTGACTATTATAAGTTGTTGACTAATGGCCTCTTCCTTTCTGTAGCTGGTATCTGTGGGCATTTGTTGTGCTATTTCTGTTAGTCAACCTGAGAGGTAGTATCCTTTGGTTAATGCACCCTTATTTCTCCTCCAGCAATGATGAATGACTGAATGCTTGTTGTTGTGCAGGATGGCATGCATATTTCTGGTTATCCTTTCTGCCTCTGATTGTAAGTGGAAGTACATAAATGTGAGAAATAAATGCATTTATGCATATATCAGCTGTGAATTTGGATATACTTACACTGACCTTGTGACAACAGCTCCTTCTTGTTGCGGGCACTAAATTGGAATACATCATAACATGTCTGGCTGAAGAGATTGAAGAGAAAGAGAAAGATGGGGCCCAGGGGAGGCCTGAGGTTGGGAGTGAGGGAACACCTTGGGTAAAGCCATCTGACAAGCATTTTTGGTTTGGACGTCCCATCATTGTTCTGTACATCATCCACTTCATCCTGTTCCAGAATTCTTTTGAGATCGCATTCTTCTTCTGGGTTTGGGTGAGTAACATAGAATATGTTATCGTCAAGGTCCACTGAGAAGTCTACTTGTCTAATGGTTACCGTTGAACTTGCTGTACAGGTTACATATGGATTCACTTCATGCATCCTTGATAGCGTAGGCTTCATCATCCCCAGGTTTATCGTTGGGTTAGTATGATCTACTTGCTCCGCACCATCTCTCATTCTTTCCATTCTTTTTCTAGATATCATTTTTAAATGAAGGTTCTTTTGCTCCTCAAGTTTGTGATGTATGTATATTGAATTAATGAATTAGTTACTAACTAGCGGACCACCTTCTCCAGAGCAGACACCAGTTTGCCAGCCTGTGAAATCTAAAGATCATTAATCGAAGGATCACTGTCCTGATAGAAATAACTCTCTTTCATTATTTTATCCATCCCAACCTCGCCATCCCTTTTTTTTTTTTTACGGCATTGCTGTGCAGCTTTTAAGTCTGACTTCCCAAAAGCTGCTCTAGTTAAAACTGACTTTTACAGAAGGGAGGTGCAATATGATGAGAGGTTGGTAAAGTGATTGAGCTGAGCATGAATGTGATTGTTTTAAAGTTGTATGCGCAACAGCACAGTGTAGAAAAAAAAGCAATAGCTTCCACGATTCATGAGCACGACATGTGCTTGTCTTCAGATGAGTAGACTATTTGAGCATCTTGCACCACTCTATCCCCTTTGATTGGTTGTATACTGTAGTGTAGTGGAATGCGAATCTTTTTTTTTTTTCCCTTCGCTTTTTTTTTGGGGTTTTTTTTTGGGGGGGGGGGGGTTTCGATGTGCACAGATCTTGTGGATGGTTACAAGGATCTCACAATGGAGTCAGGGACATAGGCTTCTAGTCCTTGCTTTTGCATGTCTTAGTTCCTGAGCAAGTATATTCTAGCAGTAAAGGGTTTTTTTCCACTCTAGGAGTTCACAGAATGAATAACATTCCATTCCATCCACCCCATGAAGAACATGCCACTTCAATTTTTCGATTAAAATATGTACGTCTACATGGGCTTCTACTTTTTATGGAGGAAAGCCACTTGGATAAGTGACAGGTATGTGGTTCCTCCTTTGCAAGGGGATCTTCTTACCCTCCAGCTCTAACCTGCCCCACCCTCGAAAAAGGAAAAAGGAAAGAAAATATTTTAACATCCTTGACTTATCGTTTAGCTAAGTGGTTGTGGAGGGTGCCTATGACGCTATCATGGCAATTTTTATCTTTGCGCAAGTTCTATGGATGATAGAACCTTCTTGGCAAAGTAAAGGATAAGAGAGGGAGACCCTGAAGGTGGGCAGTGAAACCATGCATGTGGCAAATAGGTCAAATAATGAGGTTTCCCTTCATAAAGAAACTTCTCATGTTTTGCTTAGATTTACCACTATTGACTTTTGGACCGAAGATATGTATTTTGTGCATCACTCAAAGGCTTTGCATGAACATATGGTTCACTATCGTAGTCTTCACCACTGTCTGATTTCGTATCATCTCCTGTAACACAGGGTGATCGTCCAAGTTCTCTGCAGTTACAGTACATTGCCTCTATATACAATTGTCACCCAGGTGAGAAATTAACTAGTGTGTTGCTAAACCAGGCCGCAATCCTTAAGCTTTGCCGCCTTCTGATGTTAATTAATGTTTCATGAAGATGGGAAGCGCATTCAAGCCAGGCATTTTTGGGCCGATAGTCCATGAGTATCTGGAAAGTTGGCTAGGAGATGTGCGTGAAAGAGCTCATGGAGAGGGCTCTAACCGATTTGAGATGCAATATATGGCTCCAGAATTACGCGATGTTGTTCCTGCCATGCGAGAAACTACAGGTTCTGTAGAAGGATTTACATCTGAGACTATATAGGGTTCTTGTTCCACTTGTAATTTGGTATACTTGCTGCTTGAGTTTACTCTTCATGAATATCGTATCGTTCATTTTTATTTTTTTTTATTTGGTGAAGGGTGTTTATGTTCTATTAATCTAGGCACTTTTAGCCTGTGAAATCCTTTCGTATCTCGTGACTATTGTTGAATTTATTGTGTGCATTTGCAAAAGGCAATTTCACTTGCACTGAGGTCCCAGGTATGGACCTTGTCACTCCATGATTATACAGGACCTCAAGGCTTAAGCTTCTACTGGTCGCCTACTTTCTCGTCTGTAAGGTTTTGTTGAGATTTTCGCCAGTTTTACTGAACTTTTTCCGAGCCAAGGTTTTTTGGGCCATGGCGCCATGCATGTATGTAGGCAGTTGGCTTGTGAAACATCTCATGGATTCTTGTTATGCTTGTCATTTCACATTATTTGGAGTAATGGTGACACTCAATTACCCCTACGCTCTAGTCAAATTATATGATTGTGGTTTTGACATTTGTGTAATCAAGATAACATTCTTTTTTTTTCTTTCCAATTTATCATATATATTTATTATCGGAATTTAATATTGATCAATATTTATCAACATTTGGTTATATTTTCTATTTATAATTTACACTCATCTGTATTTTACAACAAGATCCCGCAAAAACGGGACCTATACTGAAAGCTGTTGTTGTGTGTATTCAACAACAATGAGTTACTTTTTAATTTAAAAGAACGGGTCCCTAGTCATGAAATGGAGTTTCCCTGTCCTATGAACATAATTCGAGTCACACTGCGTTCTTATTATTTGGCAAAAATAACCATGCTGTAAATATGAGAATAGTATGAGAGATTTGTCGATATCTCTCACCCTTCTCAAGTGAAACACAAATACGTGAAGATCCATGTTGGTCAGCCCAAGGGCCTATTCCATAAATAATTGACAACATAATCGTATGCTAAGCAGTTGAGGCATTAATTATTGGCCTACTCTATAAATAATAATAATAATAATAATAATAATAATAATAATAATAATTGGCCAACATAATCATATGCTAAGCAGTTGAGCCATTGATTATGGGCCTACTCTATAAAAATAATAATAATAATAATAATAATAATAATAATAATAGTTGACCTAGTTAACCACTCCTGGAAGAAATCCCACCTTCATTATGACTGTTAGATTCATTAGACGCATATTAGATACCCAACCAACTCATATATCAGTGCGTCGATCTGGGTTGTTGGAGATTCTTGAAGAGAGAGAAAATCCGAGAAGGGCGAAATGCAGAGGAGGATATTGGCAACTTCCGACGACCTAGAAAAATCGATGGGTAGTAGTCATCAACCACTTCTTGATCATCATCAAGCAGTTGATCGTGATCGAGTGATATCCGACGATGCTCGATTGGAGGAGTTGGGTTACAAGCAAGAGCTCAGTCGTAGCTTATCGTATGCAATTTCTCTCTCCTCCATTACCATCGTATGCAATTTCTCAGTCGTAGCATTTTTCGTTTTCAGAATACGAGTGGTTTTTGTCCAATTGGGTATTGTGCAGGGCAATATCGAATTTTGCAGTGACGTTTTCGATAATATCAGTGCTAACGGGGATAACAACACTATTCAACATGGGCCTAACATACGGTGGGCCTGCAACTATGGTGTACGGATGGCCCGTTGTTGGAATGATGACTATGATTGTGGGCTTGTCAATGGCTGAGATCTGCTCTGCTTTTCCAACCTCTGCTGGGCTTTATTTTTGGAGTGCAAGGCTTTGTGGCAATCACTGGGGCCCATTTGCTTCATGGATCACTGGCTGGTATGTGGCTTTTTCTTTCTTCAATTTTCCATGAAATTCATATAGTTTAAATAGTCTAATTTTAATATTCTATGAAATTTATGTAGTTTAATTGATTAATTGCAAGGAGAATAATAGGGTGTTAGCTATGATCTCAATTGTCAAACGATGTCATACATAAATATTTTCCTGCGTAGGTGACTACCGTATATTTTATTTGTTTTATGTTGTCAAATTTATTTTTGCATATTTGGTTTTGTATAAGTTAAAAATAATTTATATTTTCCGAACGAAAGAATATGTAATTATCTTTCCGGAAATTCTATTAATTTATTTTAAAGACTCAAAAAATTGATGACTTAATTTCTATTGGTTGAACGAATACAAAGCATATGGAATATAATGTAGAATTGAATTGATACAGATGCAAATATGAGGATTGACATTGAAGAAAATGACAACTCGATTGTTCGATATTTAAAACACTAATGTAGATGACGAAGGTTGAACATTTTTAAAAAAATACAACACAAGTGAATAACGAATAACCCTTGACACCTGTGGTTGTGAGCTTTGTTGCGCCTTATATCGATTCCATATTTTCTCGACAAGGTCTGATTGAAGATGTGCATGTAGTGCTAATTTTTCCTTTTCATACAACAAAAACACTAATTTTTCCATGATTTTATACAACAAAAAATACAATAAAAAAAAACCCGGCTAAAATAGTGGTTGGACGCCCCTTCCTAGGTCCAATGGGCATTTCGGCCCTGTTCTCCAAGCCTAGGCAACAGTCCCTGGCTTTTTCCTTTTTCTTTTTCAATTTTGCTAAAAACGCGTCACTCTAAGTGCAACCCTCATCCCAAACGACGCATTTTGGCCCGAAAAACGACAAAAAAAAAAACAAGGGGGGGCAGCACGCCTGCGCGGTCTGCCACGCGTGTCGTTGCCCCGTTTCCCACGCTGGCAGCCCCCTCCTAACACGCGTGTGACAAGCAGGACCCACCCCTGCCCTGCGTTCCATCGGCTGGGGGTGCTCTTATAGCTAAACCTATTCAAGTGGAAGGTTGGGGTGTATTAAAGGTTGTTGTGTCTTGGTGGTTGATAGATAAGATTCTCTCAACCCTGATCTTATCCGACTCTCACGCAGGTTGACCCTAACCCTAACCTATGAGGAAAATTTTATTATAGGAGAATTTTCCTCAAACTCTCATGTGGTTCGACCTTTTTTTGTTTTTTGTAAGAAAGGTAACAGTATAATCTAAGTAGCCCTTCTCTCAAAGGTTCTCCCTAAATTATCCTCATAGAGGATAGAAAGAAGGTCCCTGTATGAAACCACATTCCAAACAACTGTGGAATGTAAGGAGTGACCAAACTTTGCTAACCAATCAGCTACGCAGTTACCCTCTCTAAAAATATGATGAATAATAACCTCGTTACATAAATTAGTGAAAGCTAATATATCTTGCACGAGCACTTGAATTTCCCATGGGGGTTGAATATGACCTTGAACTGCTTGGATGAGAATTTTGTTTTCTCTTTCAATTTGAATATGAGTGAAACCTGCTTGGACTACGGCTTTAATACCATTACGCATTGCCGTTGCTTCTGCTACTAAGATTGATGATCTTCTCAAATTGAATGCTGAGGCTTGGATGAACTTTCCTTTCCAGTCACGGATGATGAATCCTCCTGTTGCACCTTGTGATGATTTAGATCCATCAAAATTGATTTTGACGAACCTCCCTCGAGACTTCCTCCATGGTGCCCAATATGTCTTCTTCTGGGTGGTGGTTGAGATAATTGTGTTTGGTAGCTGAATTGAATGTGTGAAGTTGTGTCGAATGTGCCATTCAGCAGTAGTTTTTTTGACTCTAATCAGTGTTATTCCTGAATTGAACGTTTGAGTACGAAACACCATATTACCATGCGGTTCACCATATTATTATAACTTATATATGTTACAGCAATATGCGGTTCGGCATATTGTTGTAACTTATATAGTACTCCACGTGGTCGTCGTTAGAAATTGTTGTTTCGTTTTTTTTTTAAGAAAACAAAGTAATATTTGGGAAAAATCTAATAATGGGTAATAATAATGATTCCAAAAAGATCTTCCAAGTGAAATTGCGTGTTCCATCAGTGTTACGTTGATTAGACTAGACCAGTCAAAAGCTCCAATCTTTGGTTAGGTGTGTTGGTGCGTGATTAGACTAGACTAGTCAAAAATGATTCCAAAAAGATCTTCCCACCCCTCATTCATCATTGGGTTTTCTTTTTCTTATTACTGGGCCCATCATTCAGCGGTTCCTTGTTCCTCCAACCAATTCGCGGTGCTTTCTTGTCTGCATCCAATATTTCAATTCAACTACTGTCTCTGTAATGCGACAGCTAGAAGAATCTCTCAAGTCTTTGACTACAATCATGTTTTAAGGCTCGTGCAGTTCTTAAAAAATTTAATAGCAAGAAAAATTGAGGGAAAAATATGAAAAAAATTATGAAGAAAATGAGATTTTTTAATTTAAATTGAGAAAAAAATATAAAATTTTATTTGGTTCTTATAAAATTTGATGAAAAAAAAAGTTGAAGAAAAAAAAATATGAAGGGAAAAAAGTTAGAAGAAAATATTTTTTTTTTCTTGTTTGAATTGAGAAAAAACATAATAATTTGGATGAGAAATTTGAATGTTCATAAACTATTTGAATTGTGTTGATGTCATCTAAGCAATGTGATGTTGGAACAGGCTGTGAATTTTTCTCAGATTTTCCTCACAATTTTATGAGAAAAATTTTATCACTTGTTTTTAGCAATTTTTCCACATAACTTTCATCCATATTTTTTTCTTTGTGATTTTCTCTAAACCAAATACAAAAAAAAGTAAATTTTCTAAAAAATTTTCTTCTCACTAAATTTTTCAAGGTCCAAACGAAACTTAAAAAATAGACACATGCACATATAATTAGTTTCAAACACAGTATCGTGCACAATCTAATCTTAGTTTTATATGTAAAAACATTCTAAAATTTTATCGGCTTTATTTTTAAGAATTTAAGTTGTAAAATAACAACAACAGCTTTTATTGTACATTTTATTTTTATGAAATATGAAAAAATCTAGATATAAGTGATTTTACTGTACAAATTTTATAATTTGGGATATTTTATTTCGATGAAAAGCCAGGTTAGTATGAGAAAATTATTAGACCATGGGCACTAGATGGCTCGCGGGAAGGAAATGGAGGGGGGGGGGGAGCCACCGGGCCACCTGTCGGTGTGCACTGGCCGGCTCACGGCCTCTGGCCCACGGGGAGGCTGCGGGGGACGAGCCTTCCCCTCCCTTTTTTCTTTTTTTTTGGTTTGTTTTTTAATTTTTATTGGTTTTTTTGTTTTATTTTTGAATTTTAAAGTAGTAGTTGGGTGTTAATGTGTGGGTCTATGGGTATTATTTTATTTGGTGAGCCAAAGTAATAAGCCAACCATTAGAAAAGGTGAGGTTTATGAGATAAAAAATTAGAAAAAAAATTAATATAACAGTGATAGGTCCTCACCGATGAGTCAAAAATTCCGCCAACCATTGCATTTGCTCTTATATTACCATTTTTGTAAGAAAAGTTGGTCATAACGACAAGTACGCATTTGAAATTAAATGCCATTGAAAAGCGTATGGGAGGAGGCCACGCCCACACATCGTCGCTTTTCGTCTTGCCGGCCTTATATAATAATACTATTGTTTTTTCATGTACAGCTGACAATTTTGGCTTCCCATCATAATATTTGTTTCGTGATCGGATAATAAATGTTATTTTTTGTTTGAACTTTTTTATTTGTTTTTATTTGTTTTATTTGTCTATCATTAAATTGAATAAATAAACATTTTTATTTGTTTTATTGTCTATTCTACAACTTTTTTTAATAAAGGTAAGTGATACCCACCCATTATAATTCTGATCATAGGAGAATTTAATGGGCTGAGAATATTAAAAATAATTTAAAATTTGGCTCCCCATCATTATTAGATTTTTCTTTTTAAAAGACAATTTTTAGTAGCTTTATATTAAAAATAATTTCTCGACGGCGACTTAAGACACTGGATAGCACTCAAACATAATAACACATGCATGCTTTCTTTTTCATGTCTATTTGGCACTCTCCACTTAATTTCATTTCCATCTAAAGAGTCAATAAATTTTATATATTCTCATATAGTAAATTTCATTTTCATATAATTTTGTGTATGAAAAAATGATAATAAGAGAACTCTACTATATCTAAAAGTCAATGGAACTCAATTCTATTTTTTTAAAAAAAACATAAGTATTAGGTAAACACTACAAATAGGTAACACTAGTACACATGCATCTAACCTTTTTCAGAATCTTCAGTGCTGATCAAATTGCATTTTCATGTGAATAACAACTAAGTATTACGTACTCATCATATAAATATTTCTTCATAACAAATTAAGTATTACCAAATTTGACCGATTATAATATTCTTCAAATGCTCTATCACCCAAATAATGAGCATAATTCTTAATTCAATGCGAGCACAAATCTCAATATAACATAATTAGAAAGGGTGTGAAAATCAAACTTATTAACATTTAATATATTTAACCCTCAAATCTTAAAAAATTTATTTTTATTTTTTTGATCACCAATTAATTAAATCGTAATTACTGTGAAGCTCTTCATAGTAGTTACGATTTAGGCATCTAAGAGATAAAGTTCTCTAATTAGTACAACGTTATCTATTCACAAAATTTAAAAATGATAAAGTCTCTATTGACAGATTATTGTCAATCACTAAATATAATAATATAATAAATACTGAATTTTTATTAGTATGATATAGTGTAACTATTGTAAAATTTTAATGATAAAGTTAAAAGAATCTGTCATAATATATAAATTTTTTTAAAAAAGTAATTATAATATATCAGTATAGTTTTAGTATATTTTTTGGTTAATAGAGAAAAGTATACTTTTTGTGTGGAGTATTGTTTAAAAAATTCAAAAAGGGTGATAGTTTACAAATTTGCAAACTCAACAAAAATGTGGTAAATAAATAATAGAGAATAAAATATTTGGTAGTCGCACTGTGAAAAGTGAAAACGTGGTTTGCTGTGCTGGTCAGAGCTTCTCCATTGTCATCTCTCTCTTTCTCTCTCCATAAAAAGCGCAGAAAAAACCAGCACTCCTACTCCTAAACTCAGGGAGATTTCCAGATTCTATCCTTCTCTCTCAATCTGCGGAAGCATAACAAACATGGTGGTCGCAGCTGGAGCTGATAACATGGCGCTCCCAACGTCTCGCAGCTCCCAAAACGGGGTCGTTCCACTCGATAGCGGCCATGCCCGCCTCCATGAACTGGGCTACAAGCAAGAGCTCAAGCGCGACCTCTCGTAATACACACTAATCCCTCAACTAATTCGTTTTATTTAACTTGTTCTTAAACTTGATTTTTCCACTGTTTTATCGGATTTTTCGATCTGGGTATGTGTTTGAACGAATTTTTCTGGGGGGAAAATTGAAAAACGGCGCAGGGTGTTGTCGAATTTTGCGTTTTCATTCTCGATCATCTCGGTGTTGACGGGGATAACGACGCTGTACAACAATGGGTTGCAGTTTGGAGGTCCAGCAGTGATGGTTTATGGGTGGTTTGTAGCGGGAAGTTTCACAATGTTGGTGGGTCTATCAATGGCTGAAATTTGTTCGTCTTATCCCACTTCTGGGGGGCTTTATTATTGGAGTGCTAGGCTTGCTGGCCCCGCTTGGGCTCCCTTTGCCTCTTGGATCACTGGCTGGTAATTCTTGCAATCTTTAGTCCCTTTGTGATCTCATTTCTCTTTCTGTTTTGTTTTTTTTTTTTATTTTATGTTTTCTTGTTTTTTGATGGATTTGGGGCCCTAGGTGAGAGAGGAATAGAGGATGTTTAAGGTGGGAATTTGGGAGGAGGATATATTCTCATTATTTGCTTGATAAGTAAGTAGTACCAACTACCAAGAATGGGCCAGCCTCCCTTTTATGGAGATAATAGCCTCATGGTTGATTTGGTATGCTCTTTTAAGTTGAACCATGTGTTTTTGTTCATTTTTTTTGGGGGGGGGGGGGGCGTATGGCTCCTAGGCCCCAGCCTTGGCCTGGCACCGGGTTTAGTGGTGACCAATTGGGAAGGTCAGCTTGGCCACCCCGGGTGGGTCTGGTAGGTCAGCTTAGCCAGGTCTATGAAGGTCAGGTTAGCTGGGATGTTGATTGGCCCGGCTTGGTTCGGATGGTGAACCGAGTTCTCTTCATGGCCTATAGCTTGGTTTAGAAGGGGTGCAAACTCAGGTCATTTAAAATCAGAAGAATGGGATAATACATAAATTCCAGACAAAAGTTTTATTCAACATCCGATATAGTTTGGGTTAGACAAATCGGGCAACAATAATCTCGGTCATGATTGATTTCGTTCAATAGGAATCAGAAAGACCTTAGGTCAATTTTGGACAAATTTGTTGTCAAATCCTTGAAGTTTGAACTAATTGTTCTAGCACGGTCCACACCCTTGGTTCATCTTAGTCCACCTTCCCAACTTGGTTCCACAAAGCTGGCCAACTGGCTTGATTAGCACTAGGCCTATTTCCCCGTTTTTTTACCTACTGCTGCAAAAGGGGAAAATGTATCAAATTGATCTGACTAGTCTGCCTGCCCAACGAACCTGCTGTACTGGTTAGGGTTGAGCCACCCAAGTGAAAGTTGGCTTAGCCATGATTTTTGTGAATATAACTGCTCAGAGTATGTGCTAGTTCACTGGCCAATGGCCATCACTTACTGGTTGCACTGGGTAGGTACCCCGCATCTTTCTCCATACTAAGTATTAATAATGCTGTAAGTGTGATTATGCATTTGGATGTGGATGTGTAGTACCTTGGTAGTAGGTCCTCTATGTTAGACAATTGTTGATGATCTCATTGGATTTTGCTTTTGTTTGATATTTTTTTTATAGTTAACATGAATGTCGCTGTTATTAGGCAAATGACTTTTCAGAAAGTTTATGTGATCTTATTTTATTGGAATGAGATATTTATGGTACAGTGATAAAGAGAATCTTGCATACATCCATAAAAGGTACCCAAATACATAATTCTTGTCAAATTGTGTTGTTTACCAAAGATTCCAGCATTTATTACTCTTATGAAAGCTTCATATAGACATGTCGTGTTTCTTATGGATTGGCAACCATCTGCTAGACAATGCCAAAGCTTGGTGTCGTTGCTGCAGAATAAAAAGTCTATGTCATGATATCATTTTCCTCCCCTTTGTTTTCCTTCCCTCCTTGTATGACTATATGAAAGATTCTTACATGTAATAATCTATAGTTAGGAATGGCAATTACTGTTGGACTATCTTTTGATAAATCTGGACAGAGTAATTGCCCGGTAGATTCAGCTTAGGTTTAAAATTTACTACGTAAAACTTAACATTAGACTGTAATCTGCTTTTATTTGGGGTGAAGTAGCATGCTGTCCTGTGCCTTTCTGGCCAATGTTTGACAAAAACAATATTTCCTCAATTGCAGGCGTTAGTTACTTTACTTCCCGCCCGTGCCCTATTTTAGGTGTGAGCCTCATGATAGCCACTATGTAGTTATTCTCATGAAGTATGAATTAATTAATTAGTGTTGTATCATGGAAGCCCATTACAAATCATGATTCTTCCAGTTACTTTTCTTGGCCTTCAGTTAAGATGCATGAATTTGAAGACGTCTTTTTTATTTATAGTTCACATCTACTCCCCCTAACTAGAACACCTGGCCTATGATTTTCCTATATTAATGCTTATGTCAACAAACATTTATTCCATATTAATTATTTCTACGAGTCATTGAAATAATACATGGATATCATTAAATTGTGCAGGTTTAATATCGTTGGTCAGGTAACTTTGAGAATGTCTATTCTGCATTTTTGATGACTAGAGAGTCTCTGAGTCAGTTTCCTAGTCAACTCAAGCTTGTTTCGGATTTCAAAAGAGGTTTACATTTGGTTAAACCATCTCTCTGGCAGTGGGCTGTCACCACCAGTGTGGATTTCTCTCTGGCACAGTTGATTCAGGTGATCATCCTTCTCAGCACAGGTGGGAAAAATGGTGGTGGTTATGAGGCATCCAAATATGTCGTCATTGGTTTCCATGGAGCTCTTCTTTTCCTGCATGCTCTCTTGAATAGTCTTCCTATTTCATGGTTATCCTTTTTTGGACAGCTTGCTGCTGCCTGGAATGTTGTAGGTATGAAGAATCTATGAGCTTCCGTGCTGCCTCTAGGCTTCAGCTTCATTGAGTTATTAGGTTAAATGAAACTATCTATATCAAATACGTCTACTACTAATCTTCTTGTAATTCTAGGTGTCTTTGTCCTTATGTTAATCATCCCTTTGGTTGCGAAGGAAAGGGCTAGTGCCAAGTTTGTTTTCACTCATTTCAACACAGACAACGGTGATGGGATCCACAGTGGGATTTACATCTTTGTCCTCGGACTTTTGATGAGTCAATACACTCTCACGGGTTATGATGCATCTGCTCACATGGTAAGGAGCAATGCCTTTGTCTTGTAATGATTTTATTTCCTTTAAAAGCTGCAACAGATTATGGCATGAAAAATACATTATGTTCTTGTCTCCATATTATTGCATTTCTGGTAAATTAAGAATGCACGGCATGTGAGAGTGATTTATCTTTTTCCCTCTGTTTTTGATGGGGAGAATCCATTGACACTCAGCAATTGAATTCCTCACCATGTATCCTTCTGCTTCTTTTTTGTTTTTACAAAATATGCTACCTGTAATATCAACTCAAACATGATTCAGGAGCTGTTTGGTGAGATAAGATGGAATGGAACTTGAACCCTTAGGTATCAAGTTTCACTCTTTTATGTTTGGTGAGCACTTTAAGAGGGTGAGACTTGATACCTGGAGGGATCAAGTTTCCCCCAATTTTAAGGAACTTGAACCCTCCCATTTCCAAGGGGGTTCAAGTCCCCAACCCTCTGGAATCAACATCATCGTCGTCATAATCGTCGTTGTCGGCGGCGGCGGCATCATCATCATTAATTTTTTTTATTAATAATTATTATTAATATCAATAATAATTATTATTAACATTAATGATATAATTATTAATAACATTAATAATAAGTGTTATTATAATTATTATTTATCATTATCAATTTTTGCTGTCCTTCTCTATTTTTGCTGTTGTGTTTACGCAATATTCTACCTTTAATTGCAGACTGAGGAAACCAAGGATGCAGATAAAAATGGACCCAAAGGAATCATTAGTGCCATTGGTATTTCTATAGTTGTCGGATGGGCATACATCCTTGGTATCACCTTCGCAGTCACCGACATACCTTACCTTTTAAGTAGTGAAAATGATGCCGGTGGATATGCCATTGCAGAAGTATTTTACCTGGCATTCAAGGGTAGATTTGGGAATGGAATTGGAGGAATTATTTGCTTGGGAATAGTTGCTGTGGCCATATTTTTTTGTGGCATGAGTTCAGTTACTAGCAATTCTAGGTAACCTTTTTTTCTTTTGTGATTTATCTCCTCGGTTCCATTTAACATGGAAAGATGTGAACCCTTCTCAACTGAGGGATATCTTTTCATAGGATGGCTTATGCGTTCTCGAGAGATGGTGCCATGCCCTTCTCATCGGTCTGGCATAAAGTGAACAAACAAGAGGTTCCTATCAATGCAGTGTGGATGTCTGCTTTTGTCTCCTTCTGCATGGCTTTGACGGTAAGCACATACAAATGATCCTGGATTGATTACAGTAGTGATTTGCTTATTTTTTAGGCAGTATTAGTTTCCTTTTGCAGAATATAGGTAAGCACATACGGACAGGAACAATATCCATAATATGTGCACTACTAAACAGATGTTCACTGGTTGCGTAATTAAATATGGCATGATTATTGTTAGACCACTAGCAAGTTTGATTGAGTGTGGGTTAGTGCCCCAGTGGCTGACCTGTGACCTTCCATCCATGGAACCCTGGTTCGAACTGCAAACCTAATAGGGTATGGGAGAATGGCAATGAGTTAGACAATCAAGCCCGCTGAACCCCCCCCCCCCCTTTTCTGTTCCTGCTAAACCCCCAAACAAGCCTATAACCTGGACCCTTCCTCCCTTTCTGTGCTGTATTTAAGGCCCAATGAGGGAAAAATAGCTATCAGGAATTTGGATTGCTTTTATTCGACTGACTTACCAGTGAGATTTCACATCTTTGTATTTTTGAAGAAGACAATGGATTGATGAATGATAATCCGTTACTTTGTAATATTAGTAATTGGGTTGCATAGAGTTGACATATAAAATAATACAAACATTGTTAATACATTGTGGATGGAAAAACACTAAAAAGAAGGCATTTGTTCTGTTTCTATATCTCATGCCTATGATACTTTTACCTTTGGTGGATCTCTCTGTCATTTCAAAAGATGTTTCGAATATTAAGTGCCAATTGCCAAGGTATTCTGTCTTGTTGGCCTCTTTTCTCCAAACATCTTTACAAAAATTGACCTTTTGCAGTCTCTTGGAAGCTTGGTGGCATTTGAGGCCATGGTATCAATAGCAACCATTGGGCTATACATAGCTTATGCACTGTCAATCTTCTTCAGGGTCACCTTGGCTCGCAAGTCTTTCATCCCAGGACCTTTTAATTTAGGTCGATATGGGGTTCTTGTCGGTTGGATTGCTGTTTTCTGGGTTGTAACTATAGCCGTCTTGTTCTCTCTGCCTGTTGCCTATCCCATTACTGTGGAGACCCTCAACTATACACCTGTGGCAGTTGGAGGTCTTCTGCTGCTCATTCTTTCTTCCTGGATTTTAAGTGCCAGGCATTGGTTTAAGGGTCCTATCACAAACATAGGTATTTGAACTGTAAATACCTTTGTAGTTGTTTTTTTTTTGTATGTTCCAACTTCCACGTGCAAATTATATGATAATTCTACGAGCCTCATATGCTATATTTTTTCTCTATTCATTTTCTTTTAAAATTTTTAATTATACATGCTGTTGTATCTTCTATGTTTATTTTGCTTTAAGCCTAATCAAACAGATACCCGAAGTGCCACTGTGGTAGGTTATAAGATTCGGATAGTTGGGTGACTGTTCAAATTGTAATACAAATTGGAGAAACCGTTTTAATTGGATCCAAGATTGGAAAGCCTACACTATCTGTTACTTCAGTACAAATGAATTAGGAACATTTTGCATTAGCTTATTATAATTTGCAGTTGAAATAATGTCTTTAAGCAACCAAGTGGCAACATTTGGAGGAATCTCTGTGGAGTGGCTCCTGTACAAGCAACTTTTTCCTTCCTGAAGTTAAATTAGTGCCAGGCTATGTAAATAGGGTTGGCACCACATATCTACACACTTTTATGCTCACAATAGTTTTGTATTTATGTGACTGAATGTTTGTACATAGATGTTCAAAAAAAGTGCGCTAGTGTCATATCCATATGTAACCCCCCCTCCCCCGCGGATCAAAAAAGGAACAATGGCAGCACTAGTACTGAAAATGATACAAGCTTCCCTGGAAATGTCTGAGCTGCAATGACAGTGTACACTTCAAAAGTTTTCCTGAATTCCTAGCAACAAACCAGAAAGCTTCTATTGGATTCTGTCTAAACTGGTATGGGGAGATCCATATGTAGTGAATGGGCAAGCAGATATGTTATTTTGTTTCGAAGAGACCTAAAAGACATGTTTTGAAGAATAGATTGTAAGGGATAAAAACATTTTTGTAAAGATACGGAAATGGTAATGTTTAATGTAAACAACCTTGTAATGCAAATAAGTTTATACTTGCGTTTTCATTATCGTGTTTAATTGTAGAGTATTTCAAATATCAACTATCTTGTAACTATGATTACCGCGAGCTATACAATCATAATTGCATTATAAGGTTGATTGTGTTGCATTATATTCAACCACATACTACAAAAGTGTGACTAGAAAGGAGATGCCGATAGGTGGTAAACTACATCCAGGCTCAGTATCTTACAAAGCTTTAAACTCAAACAATGAAATGAAGTTACTGATAGAGGCAATCCAATCTGCAAACACACTGTATCTCTCTATAAATTTCCTAAATTTCTACTGGCATAAAACACAGTGCCCAGGTGGTTCTTTTGGCCTAGCAGGAAACTCGTTTTTGATATTGCTTATGCTGATTATTTACGTATAAATACAAAATTTGTATTCTAGCTCTCTACCAATCTGAACTACACCTGCACGAACTGTGTGAATGCACAGGAGAAATCCATGATTGAGCCAAATCATTGCTCATCAAGAGGCTGCCAAATCGGCTGTATATTAAACTTGCAGGTCTCATCTGAAACCTAATCAAAATCCCTCCGAAAATAGCTAGTCAGAAGACCTGGTTTCTGCTACAGGGCCTCGGTGCTCGCTATTGGATACACGTGCTGATCGTAGGATCTAAAGTGTAAAAGTTCTCAATTTAGAGCATAAGGATACTATCATTGACACAGAGATACCTGTACCCAGCATCGAGTATATGCTGAATGCCATTCAAAGTCATTTGATCAATAGAAACCCTAATCATTTGAAACATAAAGCCGACATCCATGCTTAATTATGCCAAAATCCCAAAGATCGTGTATATACTTAATGTTTGAAGTATAAATCATATGGAAGGTAAAGAAAAGCTTGTCGACTTGCAGAATTAGCAAACCTTAAAGCAATTAAAATTTGATAGACAGAATGACATAAAGAAAAAAGATCGCCATATCCCAAACCTACCATTTTCATCTTCAGTGCTCTGAACATGTGAGTTCGTTCGCCTTCTCTGAAATACCCTTTGTGTTATGAGTCTGAATAGGACTGATTGTCTCCATTACCTTGGTTTAGTTCTTTCTTACTAGTTATAACAAGTAATACAATAAATATATTCACAGTTAACCATTTCACCGTGAATGTAACCCTGTCCACCCAATGGTTTCACAGACAATGTGAAAGACGACTTATACATTCATTTTTCCCCAATACCAAGATTGCTCATGCCTTCTGCACATCACATAATTGTCAGATTCATTTCAATTACTTTAGAATGCTAAGCTAAAGGTCTTGCAGACTGTGAAGAATCCCTCTCAAAACTTAGCTTGCTCGAGAATGAAACCACTCGTATGGCCTACTAAGTTCCCTCAGGTAATTTATGTCTTGCCAAGTCTACTCTCCAGAAATCTAGAATGTTTTGGAAGTGTCTGACACTTGTTTCCTATCATTCTCGATCCTCTTATCTGATGAGATTCTTACATATCATGAATGCATTCTGAATCATAAAAGCACATTCCTGACAGAATGTCACCTGTAGCATGTAGGCTACATGTACAGCTTCTCAAGATCGCAGGTTCACTTTTGCCCAAATATTCTCTTCCTGCTTCATCTTTCCTTTCACCCCATTTTCTCTCTCAATTCACACCTTCAAAACTGAACATACCCTATTTTCTCTGTTGTTATTGGCATATCATACTATTAGTTACCGATTATAGCAAAGATGCATGGATTTCATTCATGGCTGTCCATGCATGACATGACGGAGAAATCAGATGCAAATGTTTTCCCCATCATGTTCCTGTCACCATAATGGAAACTTGCACTGTGCATAAACTTGTTCCACCAAAATACTAAATGTCACTGAATCTGCTGGCAAATGATGGCAAAAGTTCACAATTATCCTATAGGGAACATTACCAAGTTTTCTAAAACCATTGACAACACAAGTACACAATTATCCCCATGGGATTAATGCAAAGGAACTGTCTAAAGTTTTATGCCTTTTGTATTCAAATACTATGATCACAAAGGAGCAAACACACCCCAAGTATCTTTGATTATCCATCCTTGTTGTGTTGTTTTGTCCCTGTATTCTTTTGTCTGATAAGGGTCTGCATCACCTGATGTTGTTGATATTGGAACCTGAGCTCCCAAGATCACCATCTACAAAATGAGGGCGCAACTGCACAAATTGTTTAGCAAGTTTTTAAAAAAAGATCGAGAATAAAATTGAATTACTATGTTTCCTCCAATAGAAGTTTAGCAAGAATCAGAACAAGAAGAAGAATGACTCCTAGCATGGACCCTGCTTTTTCACGGTATGGAGGGATCCAAACGTAGGCAACCTTATCCCTATAAGCATCTATGGAGGTAAAGAGACTGATGATGAGTGAAACCATTTTGAAACACTTCAGCCAGCAGAAGCATTAAATACTTATATATAGCATCATTAGCTAAAAATACCCTATGAAAGTCAAGTGCAAAGCATCAAAAACTAAAATAAAAATAATGAATTAACAAAAATAATAATAATGATAATGATGATAATGAACCTCAGCAAAAATTTCATCCAAGGCAGCGTCATCAATAGGTGTTTGCTCTGAGTTGCTCCCTTGTGCACTTGTCTGGAATCCTTCTCTGGAATTGATGCTTGCAAATCCTCCAAGGTTTTGCCCATTGAAATCATTTGTCGGTTTCTCCGCTTGGTTAGCTGAGCCTGCTTCAAAAGGCACTCCTTGTAAGGCATCTGGTTCCTGGTTAGTACCCCCTATCCCTGTTTGCACATTGTTTGAATTTAAAAGGCCATCATTGTTAGCACTATAAAGGGGATAATCGAGATCCTGGAAAAACCCAGTTGATTCCATTTGCAAGTTGCTAGCATTTTGCACGAGAGATGGAGCAGAAGCTTCTGATAATGTGCTTAAAAATTGAGCTGTCTTTGGGTTTGGATTCAGGAATGGCACTTCCCTTGAACCCAAAGTTGCGCCTGAGAATTGAGCTGCATGGTTGGTTGGAGCAAACATCATTTCTGTTGAACCAAAAAAGCTGCCGTTAGGGCTAGTAATGGGATTATTTGGAGCCCGGACGAGCCCAGTTGGTTCTATTTGTACATTGCTACTGTTCTGCAGGATAGACGGAGCATAATTCTCTGATGATGCACATGAGAACTGCAATGCAGTTGGTGCTGGATTTTGCTGGTGCCCATTAGGTTGAGGATAAAATCCGACGTTCATAGAGTTAGTACTTGACCCAATGTGGCTGATATTTTCAACCATGTTGTTTCTGAACAAATCAGTCTGTTTGCTCATCAGCTCCAATGAACTAGCAGCGAGTCCAATGCTGAAATTCTCATATTGTGAGTGGTTTCTCTTTCTGCCTGACATCCTGCTTTCAATTGTTTCGAGACTTATTGCATAATTTGCCTGATTTTGGTTCTGTCTAGGGTCATTAGTCCGTTGAGCTTGACCTCCACTGCTAGCCTGTGTGTTGAATAGAGTTCTTGCTGTCCCTGTTATCAGGTTCACAGTTTAGATAGCCTCTAATGTAACTTCTCTATTGGGGTGTTTGGCATAAAGGAAAGTGAAGTTTTAGAAAACTCATGATCTTTGAGGAAAACGAATTCGTAACAGAAAACTGTCCAGTGATTCATGGGACATTGGAAAATGATTATCCAAAAAGATATTTAAGAATAGCGGTCAAAATCATTTTCCAAGAAGACCCCTCAACCCCGATGTTCACCTATTCAGAAAATATTTTCTTATAAGACCATACTATTACTTGAATTCTGGTTCAGGTGTACGATATAGTCATGTGTCCAAGTGTCAAACTCCGCTATTTTCAAGAAAATTTGCAGATTTCCAATGTAATTTGGAGTGTTAGGTGGTGTACCATTGCCCAAATGTCAAGGTTTGACGAGAGGTGTAGTAAAGTGAAGAGTTGGAGTAACATGAAACCATCGGAGACAGGTAGGCGAACACCCCTAAAATTTGAAAAAGAAAAGTTAAAAGGCGATGCATACCTGATCCACTGCTTGCTCTGTATGCACGTCTGATTTGATCAATTCTTTCCATGAGAACCCCTCCTGATTGAGAGACCTCAAGGTTCTTGTTGCTAGTGTCTCTAACCCCAAATCGGTTGTTGGTATTGTACAAGAATGAAGCCACCCTGTTAGAGTTTTCCCTCTCTGCAAGCCCCATTTGAGTGATCTGGGTTCCAAGGTTCAAGCCACCAGAGCCCACGAGCTGCGACCTTGAATTGAAACTTGTCCTGCCAGTGGTGTATCCTCCTCTTCCTCCACTTACTAACTTGCCTATGTCTGCCACATTTAAGCCTACATTGGTTGCCCACACAGCAGGGCAAGTCTTGGCTATGTTCTGAGATTGTAGTCCAAGAGGGGCCCCTGAGATTTGAAGTGCATTTTCAGCACGCTTGGGATCAAGTCCTTTTTCAGAGCTTGAACTTCCGGCCCCTATTAGCTGCTGTTGTTGTCCAACTGAAGTTTGACCTGTGCTTGGTTCCACTGGTGTGTTGGTATTAGGATGAGTGAGCCGTTCTTTGGAAATCTGAAGGGTAAAATGTACGTATGGCACATTAAAAAGGGTGAACGAGGAACGAAGGATGGAGAAAGAACTGCAACGAGAAAGTACATAGTGACTCTTGATAAGTCCCAAATCCAAATCAAAATCCAAATCGATACCTCAAAGTGCCATCTGTTTTGGGGGGGGGGGGGGGGGTGGTTTGTAGCAGCCTTATGCAGTTATGCCTGAATAGCAAATTGCGAAAAGCTGAGAACAATTGCATTGATGAAAAGCATGACAAGTTACTTTCCCTATGACAAGTTTATTGTGGTTGTTTCTGCTCTTTCTTTGTTGTGTTACTGAAGCTTATTTTCTGATCTGTTTGGAGGGATAATTTCTATTTCTTTGCTAGCTGGTTGTGGCTCTGCCTTGCCCTTGGAGGGAAACCATGACAAGATATGAAGTGTGACTACACTCTCTGGATTATTATCCCTCCTAATGGGCAGCTAAACTGTGCATCTTGTTGCTCCCGAGGAACTTTCAAGTACTAGTCTCTTGTGGGTGGGAGTATTAAGGGCCTGCCATAGGCATATGGGATGAGATGAAGGGTATAAGTAACACAGATTTAATGAGTCTCAAGGATCTTACTTGACCAAATATTCATATTAATACTAATGGTAGAAAGTTTAGTGACATGATTTGTAACTTTCTTTTTGAGTGGCAAGCGGCCCACCCATTGGACCCCTACACAGTGGTAGACCCAATGGGTTGTAACTCAAGGGGAGGGGGAGCACAATTACTAGGGAAGCGTTATTATTTTTTTTATTGTGTGTTCTTACATAATTATATGAAGTGGAGCTTACACTGCATGTATTTTGCATAATAGTTTGGTATAAAATGAGTGAGATTCGTATATGATACTTTTTAATTAGAAAGGCTCTATTATCATTTCAAATGATAAATTTAACAAACAGTTTAAATAAATAATTGAATGCCTCATACTATGTTAATATCCTCTTAGTCCATGCACCTCAAAAAAGGATCAAGGTGCTAACGAGGATGCTGTAAGCTCAAAAGAGGGTAGGAGAGGTGCCAAAATGTGTCATAGAATCATCGGAGTCACTATCTAAAGTCTACAACGTTATCTTTCAAATAAAACCAGTTTGAAGTCTTCAAGATCTCATTTGTCTCCTTAAAAAGCAGTTCAAATTCAGAAGGTTAGAAGTAGTTCAAATAAATCTAAAGTACCCCGAGTTTGTAAATATAATTACTTAAGCTTGAGTATAGTTTAGGAGGCTGCAATTCTAATTTTTGGGATCCCTTTTGCGTTGACTTTGAGGCCATAACAGATCAAGGCTCAATTAGGTGATAATCTCCAAATGAAGCCAAAAACCAAAAAACTCTACTGCACACATTCAGTTGTGACCACTTAGATTGGTTTGGCCACATCATTGAAATGATAAAAATCAATAGGGTCTGGCAGTACCATATGAAACCTCAAAAGTCCTGAGCTTTCAAATAACTCTTGTTGCATCCATTTTGGGTAAGGGATACAGTAGATATGAAGGTTTGAATTCAGACCTTGTGATATAATAGCGATTGACAGCGACAGTTTGGATATCATTTTTACTTTTTGCCATTTCTAACTTTTTGGTCTCCAATTTGTAACAGGCCAAAGTTTTCTAGTGTACTGTGTGAAATGACTAATTTAGGCTTCTTTGGTGAATGCGAGACCCTCTAGGATGTAAAGTTGAGCTAGAATTCCGTTTCTCTAGATACTCTCTAGCTCATCTTCACCTTAGTTAGGTAAAGTGGTGATTGAGTCTTAATCAACATTTTTGGGTGGTATTTTACCCCAACGAGTGATTAAGGACCTTGTCTTGATTAAGATGGTGTCTCTTATTCTTGACCAAGCTTAGTCTATTTCAGTTTCAATTTCTTGAATACCTACTGTCTTGATGAGTTTGTATTTAGCTTTCTTTTGAGCTTTGCTAGCTTTCATACCTCTCGAGGCACATCATTAGCAATAGAACCAAAAGTACAATGCAAACTCAACTTATGAAAAGGATAAGATTGCCTTTGTTTGACATGCATAAGTATAGTAGCTAAAATAATGAATATTTCTCGAGCAAGAGTAACCTGATTATGGCTAGTTGTCTGAGGTAAGTCTGTCACATCTGTTGCACGACAAGCTTGCTCCCTGAGTCCTGCAATTGCTGAACACAACAAAGTTGACAGCAGATTAGGGGAAGTCATCAATCAAATTAGTTGTAATTACTAAAACCAAAAACTTATGAATCACAAAATATGCATCAGTTTAGGATTTTTCAGTATCATTTCTAAGGACACTGATGATACTTACCACCTTCTGCACTATCCATCATAAGTACCCTCATAAACTTGGCATGAAGCTCAGCATTCCATTTGACAGTTTTCTTGTTAGATCTTCCTCCACATTTCTCTTTCTTCTTGTTCTTCCCTTTCTTCTTGCTCCCATCATTGGATCGTTTTCTCTTTCGACTTTCCTTGTCAGCATCCATACCATCACCATCCGGGACTGTAACTTTTCTTCTAAGATTCTCATGTCCTAGGATCGCCTCTGCGTCCATCGTAACTTCTTTTCCTTTTCCTTTCAGATCTTGAGGTTTCGGGGCAAGTGACACAACTCCTCTTGCATTTGTGTGACCCGCAATGGCTTCATTTGAGAGTATAGCTCTTGGTACATCCCTCGCCTTCCTGACGATGAATTGCCATAAAGATCGAATGTCGTTTCTGCTCAAAGGTTTCACAAAGTAATGGCAGGCTCCTAGTTGAATAGCTCTTATGGCCAACTGCAAATCTTCGTCATATGACATCACTGTAGAAAATGAAGTCATTAGTCAAAGAACTCAATAATGAAGTATGATTAATGCATAGGGCTATTTTGGTCTTGAGGTTTCGCGTGTATTGACTCAATACAGCTTACCTGTCTAACAGGTCTATCAGCCAGACGTTACATTACCCCTCAATTATCAAAAAGGAAGAAAAAAATAAGGTTCGTTGAAACGTACGAGCAACAGGGATGTTGGACACCGCCTTTGCAGCCTTAAGAAATGTAAGACAATCCATTCCTCGCATTTGCACCGCAGCCATGACCAGGTCATATTGTTTCACCCTTTCTTGCATCATGGATAGAGCTACATCCGGTACAGCAGTACTCGTGACTGCAAAGAATATGTAGTTAATTAAGTCATGAAAAATCTTAAGTACCCACTATCAATGATCATATATGAGCAAATTTCATGTAGAATCAAGTGGAAGTGATGACTCTAGGGGTGAGCACAAGTGGATTGATTGAACTTCAGAAATATCATACATACTACCAAAATGCAGATTAATTAAACAAGATAGTTATTGCAAACCATAAATTCCTTGAAAAATAAGAAATAGGACAGTAGTAATTGCCCTACCATACAAATCCATTCTTAATATGGATTCAACATTATGAGAAGTGCATAGTATATGGTTTCTTTTATGATATTCCTCATGAGCAAATACATTGACATAAAGGGCATTAACTCCTTCATAATTTTATTTAGTTCAAATGATAGAAAAAAAGATATCTGTACCGAAAAAGATCAAAAGGCGTAATTTTTAGGAAACAATTTATAAATACCTAAACAACTTTACTAGACTAAATGCTAGAATACTGTGTTCTAATATGAATTTCTTGATTTTCAACTGATCGTCATGGAGATTGAATTCATACTTTCTCATCAACCCTTCAGAGTGAAGAGAAAATCTGAGATTGTAATGTATCACAGTTTTGATTGCATCCTTACTTTACACAAAGCATTGTACCACAACTATGTTGATTTTGCACAAAAATGCAAATGCAAAAACTCTTCGAGTTCTTGTAGTTTTCAAGCATGTAGAAGACACTAGCAAATCTCAGAAAGAGAAAATGAAAATAATCAAGGTCATTAAAAACCTAATATCACTTGAACGTTTTTTTTTCTCTTTTATTTTGGGGGTCATTTCCGTTTTACGTAAACTTTTATTGAAAACTCAGCTTAAGTTTCATTATTATACTATTGACGGAGACGTCATATTACTGGCGTTCTTACATAAAACGTGTCAGAAGTCAATACACCAACTCCGCACATATAGATCTATCACTCAATGACAACGCATCAAGCGACAAAAAGAAGCCAAGTAAAGATTCTAAATTGAATAAATGTCGGCTTCTTGCCGACCCCACCATATAGATTTGCCGGCGAACATAAGGCATAAGTCAATATAAAACCTTCAAATTCCGAAAATTCCCCCCGCCCCCCCCCCCCCAAAAAAAAAAACCATGAGAGGGAGAGATGGAATTTTAGATCCAATTCCATCTAAGATCAACTTTCCTGGTTGAGTAACTGTCAAGTATCCCTCCCACCTGTGATCTTACACCAAACAACAATACTCTCAGAGCCTGAGAAGAAAAAGAATTGAAGAAAACACCCAAAAAAAAAGGAAAAATTAGAGACATGAGATATATATATATATATACAACCTTTGTAAGTAGCATTTTCAAGCATGGAAGAGGTGTGCATGAGAGAAGAAATGTCAGGATCAATCAGCAGTATATGCATTCCTTTTACATCTTCTGGGACTGGCATCTCATACTGATCATACTCTTTCTTCTTCCCCATTAATTTTATTTCTTTCACTTCAATTCCCCTTGGTGGGTTTTTTTTTTCCCCTCTTTGAACAAGTAAATAAAATTTATATAGACTAAAGCTAGGGCAAATTAACAAGAAGAGGGTTACACAGGAAATTTGAGTTTTGAATTGCTTCTGAATGAAGGAAGAAAGGGAGGAAGACACTGAAGATTAGGGTGTTGAATTTCATACAGAAAAAGGGGGATTTCATGAGTATAAGTCCAAACACAATAGACCACAGAAAACCCCTCCTGCCACTCTTTTTCCTCCACTTTGCATGAGAGCCCCCAAGGGCTATTTAATGTGTGAGGACTGGTACTAAGGGGTCAACAACATGATCCCTAACTAGTTGACCTAGTAAAATGGACATGCACTTATTTTTTCAGTCTGGAATATGAAATTGTGCAGTATAATTTCGAGTTAAGCTAATGTTGATAAAATAAAACTAATTAGGATTTGAGAAAGGGCAATCAAGTTTTAAGTCGGATCAAAATGGATCCGGTTGAAATTGACTCAACTTGGAAACTTTTCGGCCAATGTTGCCTGTATTTATAAGATCTAAACTAACTAGACAAAATATTTATCAAGTCCAACGATATAATGTCTACTATAACTAAAGCGTCAACGTACACCATGTAGTTTCGCTTAATGTTTGAGCTACTTAAATAGCTAACTGATAATTATGTATGTTTGAGGTCTGTTTGACTCCATATTTTGGTCTAATAATCATATAAAGGAATCCATATGCAACTTTAAAAACAAACATGGAGGGCAAAAAAAATAAATAAAAAGGGTTGAGTGGTTTTTAGTGATTTGTAATATTATTTTTTGGGTCTTGGATCTTCCATTTCACTGGAGTCGAGCTACTACTGGTCAATAAGGGGTAGAGTTCTCTCATCATAGATTTTCTTCATTCATAAGACTCAAACTCAAGACCTTGCTTAAGACGAACAAGTGTCAAATCACTTGAACCAATCTATGTATCAATTAAAATCTAGCCCTTTTTGGGTGATTTAATTTATCAAATTATTTCAATGTTAATACTCCTTGACAAGATAATAATTATGGGTTTAAATCCTGGTTAACAAATTAATTAAGGAAACTCTAAAGAGATTTATGGAATCATTATAGAGTTCTTAGTATTTATTACCCATTTTCTTTTATAGTTAATGGTTATCTACCTGGACTGGCTCCACATTAATTACAAGTAGGAATACATTAACTGGACTAATTTATATTTGATGTTTTTTCTAATTAAAAATTTTAGAAATACATCTTGACATTAATTATTATAGCAAGCCTGATTTAATTCGGAGCCAATTTTTAATTTCAAATAGTAAACAAATTCAATTCTTGGTTCTCTTCCGGTCCTTTCCTTTCTTAATCAAGTATATAAATGAGGAACCACATAAATTTCCAAGACTTTTTTTGTCAAATTATTAATGTATTGTGATCAATTATGGAGCTAAACTACTTGTTCACAATGAAAATTCTAGTGAGCTCGTGTCCTCTTAAAGAATTCGGCATTGATTTTGTCGTAGGGAATGAAACCCCTGTCATTCGGAGGATTACGGGAAGTTTGAGGAAGAAACTGAAAAGCAAGCAACAATAAGGCGACGAACTGATTGAATTATTGGCATTGACTTTTTTCGATTTTTATTAGCCGGTATGATGGATTTTAGAGGTTTATTTTTTTTTTATGCTAGCTGTGTATTTGCAATTTAGCAGGTGTATATGTACTTACTTTATGGCACTATTTTGGGTTTTATCCTACTACTAATCGGAAAAAAAAACAGAGAATTTGGCATTGAATTCTTGTACTTGTAATAGAAATATGGTTGGTCTGTTAAGTTCTTCGAGTACCTTTATAATGTGTTACTATTGGATTGATGTATCTTTATATGAAATATTCATGGTCTTAGTAAAAATTTATTATTTTAAAAACTATTTAAGAGTTTGTTTATATAATTAAGCCTTAGTTCATGGACCAATTCACAATTGTAAACAGTTGCCCAACAATTTTCATAATCTTCCAATTTTGGAGCTCCGCTAGTGATGTGAGAATCCGGGCATTAAAAAGAAAATAACCTTGATAGCCTCGGAGGCTGTTAGTGCTTGTTAATTTGTCTGGGTGCTTGTGAACTGATTCGCTACGTGCACTATATCACCACATCTTATAGTAAATGTGGTAATATAAAAGTTAACAAACATTAACATTCTCCGCCTCTGATTGACTGCTTGACAATTGTGAAGACCGCGTAGAGGAGACTATGTTATAAGTTATGATAACCCTTTTATAAATAAATTAAATAAGAAAATAGAGAAAGCACTTGGAATAAACTCAGTCATTATACTAAAGTAAAAAAGTTCTAGCAACTGAAATATACGTAAGTTTATTCAAATGATTCTATATTTATCTTTAAAAAATATTTCAGATTCAAATCTTCTAAATAAAAAAAAAATATGTGATAAAAAAGCTTCTTCTTTTTTTTTTTTTTGTAAGAAAGGTAAGTCATATAATCTATGATGTCCTTCTCTCAAGGGTTCGTCCTAAATTATCCTCATTAAGGATACGCCAAAAGTCCTTATGAGGAACCAAATTCCACCCAACAGTGGATTGAACAGACAACCCATATTTAGCCACCCAGTCAGCAGCACAGTTACCTTGTCTAAAAGTATGGGATACAGTAACCTTGTTGAAATTATCTAAAAAAGTAGTAATATCCTGAACCAGCACATGGATCTCCCACGGGACTTGAATTTTCTTTTTCAGTGCTTGGATGAGAATACGATTGTCACCTTCAATGTGAATATCTGTAAACCCTTCTTGCGTAGCTGCTATGATCCCATTGTGCATTGTGGTTGCTTCTGCCACTAATATTGAAGCGGCTCCAAGGTTGAAGGCTTCCGCTTGTATGAAGCGCCCGGTCCAGACTCAAATGATGAACCCTCCTGCTGTTGTTTGATAAGTCTTGGATCCATCAAAGTTAACTTTGACAAATCCTCCTGGTGGTTTCCTCCATGAAATCCAGTTTGACTGCTTGTGCCGTCTAGGTGAATGAAGTTGTTTGATTGGTTGGAGAGTTTGTGAAAGGTGGTGTCTTATGGGCCATTCGGAACTTTCTCGTTTCGCGCGTGATAAGGATAATCCCGGGCTGGATGGTTTGTTCTGAAATATTTTACCATTCCGAGTTTTCCATATACTCCAAAGAAGTGCACAACTCTGTCCATCTTAACATTTGGTCGCGACCGCTTAAGCCCATTGAGCCAATCTTCTAGCTTCAGTTGGGAAGAAACTGGCAAATTAACAGTAAGTCATCCATGGTCATGTGCTAGTTGCCAAATGGATTGAGCAGAAATAGGTGCTCTGCATCCTCAAAAGCCCCACTGCAATGAGGACATAAGAGACCAACATTCAATCCCCTAACTAACAAGTTTCTGCGTGTGGGAAGAGATGCATGACAAACTTGCCAGAGGAAGACATTGAGCTTAGGCATTATATCAAGTTTCCAGATCCAATTAAAACCCCAGGGTTGGGAGTTATGCCAATCAATTCCATGGGCAGCCCATGTTGCAGATTTAGTGGTAAATTCTCCGCTTCCAGAGAAACCCCAACAGATGGAATCAGGATAAACTGGGCAACAGTGAGTGACGTATCGATAGTTGAAGTATCGGCAATTCCCATGAGAGCAGCCAAACTGCGATTATCGCACCAACTATCTGTCCAAAATTTGATATTTTTCCGGTCACCTACTTTCTACCTAATCCCCTTGCGAAACTGGTCGCGGTTTCGTAAAATACATTTCCATGCCCAGGAATCTGGTGGACGAGGCTTAGCAATGAAGAAAGTTTCATTGACGGGATACTTCGCCCACATTTGTTCAGTCCAAAGGCACTTATGATTAAACAGTTTCCAGGTTAGCTTACTTAAAAAGACGCTGTTAACAGCCTCTGTCTTTCAGAGGCCAAGGCCTCTTGAACTTTTGGGTTTACAGATTTTATTCCAGGATACCATTGGTATGCCGTGGAGGTTATCAGATTTTTTTCAGGAAAAATCACGGTTAGTTTTATCAATTTGCCTACTAGTGGCAGTCGATCATTGAAAATATTGCATAGTATGTGCGGGCATGGTGTCTAAATTTGTCTGTATTAACGCGACACGACCAGCTTTGGAGACATTAACAGTTTCCAAGTCTGGAGCTTGGCTGCAGTTTTGTTAACTAATTCAGAAAAGGTATTTACGTGTGGCCGCCCCTTAAAAACTGGGTTGCGTAAGTATTTGCCCAGAATGTCTTGGTGCTTGATGTGGAAGACAGAGGATACTATATGTCGGTCATGGGGCGTTGCATTTTTTGAAAAAGTAAGAGATGACTTCTGAAAGTTGATGAGTTGACCTGACTGCTGACAGAAGGTGGTGAGAATGCTCATTAGCTTCTGACATGATTCCAGGTTGGTTCGGTAAAAAAGGAGACTATCATCTGCAAACAAAAGACATGGCAATTTGGCCGCTCGAGGTGAAATTTTGAAGCCTATGCCACTTTTCTTTGTGCCAAGTTCAGTGTGTAATGTTCGGTTAAGTGCTTCCATGCATAACAGAAAGAGGTATGGGGATAAAGGATCTCCTTGCCATAATCCTCTGGTTGGGCTGAAAAAACCCGAAACATCATCATTCAGAACAATCGAATAGGACACTGTGGACACACAAAGCTGAATCCACTTGATCCATTTATGATGAAACCCTAGTGTAGTGAGAATATCAAAGAGGAAACTCCATTCGACTCTGTCGTATGCTTTTTCCATATTAAGTTTGAGTGTCACCCAGGATTTCTTTCCCTTCATAGAATTAAATTTAGTGATTACCTCATGAGCTAGTAAGATATTATTGTGAATGGAGAGTTCCGGAATGAAGGCGCTTTGAGCGAGGTCGATAATTTTCCCAAGGATAGGACGCAATCTATTTACCATAACTTTGGCAATGATTTTGTAAAGCATATTGCACAAGCTAATAGGTCGATACTGTTCTGTAACTGAGGGATTATTGACTTTCGGAATTAAAGCAATAAGTGTATGATTAATTTGCTTTAGAATCTTGCCTTCGAGGAAAAAGGACTGAATGGCTTGGCAGACGTCATTCTGCACAGTGGGCCAATGATCCTAGAAGAAAGTTGCACCAAACCCATCAGGGCCCGGTGCTTTGAATTTATCCATCTGGAAAACTGTCTCTCGAATTTTGTGATTGTCAACAGGTTTAATGAGACTTAAATTGTCTTCCATGGAGACCATTGTGGGTAAGTCCACTGCCGATGAAGAAGAACATGGCGTTGATCTGAAGCGTGACTTGAAGTCATTAACAAAAAGTTGTTGGATAGTAGCGGCATCTTCAATCCATACCCCCGAGGAGTCTTTAATTTTTACAATAAATGAACGCGATTTCCTCGCTTTCATCATTCGATGGAAGTAACGGGAATTATGATCCCCATTGACAAGCCATTCTTTTCGAGTTAGTTTTCCCCAGTATTTTTGGTTGAATAAATGCAATTTCTCGCGTTGTTTAATGGGTCGATAGCGCCAGTTATTGAGTCGAGCACTGTGAGGTTGGAGCACAAGCTTATTTTCAATTTGTAGCAATTTATCTGCATTACGTTGAAGTATATGCTTGAAATTGCCAAAAGTGCTTTTACTCCATGTTTTAAGTTCGAGCTTAATCTTCTTGAGTTTTTGAGTAATACAATACATGGGTGTTCCTGGCAAATAGGTTTTCCAGTTACACTTAACTATTGTATATGTGTCTTGATACTGGGCCCAAGAATACAGATATCTGAAATGTGTGCCTTTTCTGGGAGGGTGCGCAGGGTCCGTATTGAGAAACACATAAGAATGGTCAGAACACGTAAAGGGCCAATTTGTGACACAGTGATTCGGGAAGAGACGAAGGCAGTCATCTCTAAAAATAACTCAGTCAAGTTTTTCATAAATGAGGTGGCCATGCAAATATTTTTTCCATGTGAAAATCCATCCTTGAACATGAGAATCATGCCCTTTACAAAGAGTAAGGAAATCATTGAATCGTTGCAGCTTAGAAGTACCCAGCAGCGCACCTCCAATTTTTTCTCCGGGGTGGAGCATTTCATTGAAGTCACCCAAAATACACCATGGCAAAGTAACTGCTTTTGAGGTGGTTCCAAAAAGCACATTTTTCTTGGTTTTGGGCCGGAGCATAAACCGCTGCGACAATGCATCTTTTATTAATGCTTTTTTCAAAAATCGAACAATGAAGTGCTCTTTGCTCCTTTGCAAGAATATCAAGCTCCACATTCGCATCATTCCACAAAATAAAAATTCCTCCCACATGATTGTGAGGAAGAATGTAATCAAAATTGCAAAATCCAAGAGTCGTAATAATACGTTGAGAGTTATGTTCGTTAACCATGGTTTCAATCAAAAATAAAATATCAGGTTTCATCGTTCTATTAATGAATCCAACCTCAAGTTGGAGCTAGGCTTTCTTAGCACCTTGGACATTCCATATAACAACTTTCATTGAGTAATAAATTAGACATAGCCGGGAATGCGTGGCAACCAATGGCCATAGCAAGGAGGAGGGAATAAGGGGCATATATCCAAAGCTGATATCCATTATAAAGACAAGGATGGAGAATGGTGCTATTGATCTCATGGATCTGTCGGAAAAATGGTCTTGGGAAAGAGCAAGACCGCTCGAATCCACTGACCAAGATAATCACATCAGTCAAAAAATTGACAATATACAATAAAATGGTACATATATCTTAGAAACCGTGGCAGATAATACATTGTGAAAAGGTAACAAAGGAAAGGCCTAGCACTTGTGACAAGAAACACCACTGGGTTTCCAGTAGAATATGCCTCAGAGAAGCCTGACTATAGCTGTGAACACAGCAACCCTTAATGAACACGTAACCTAGGAGCCAGTTTTTGAGAACGTAAGGCTGCACCCACATGCCTCAGTACTTCGTCTTAGTGCAACCAAAAACCGGCATGTAAGTATCATAAAAGACCATAAGGTAGAAGAAGAAATTATTGAAAAAAACTCAGCATGCCTTGTCCACAAGAAGACAGCAAGTAGAATGGCACCCATAGACCATGGGATTAGAAACCGGTTGTAGCCCTGTTTGTTTAACGTCAGAGAAAGAAGTAAGTACCAGGTCTAAGTGTCCTCATCTAGTCCATCGCTAAATAATCCTGTATCAGGCATACAAAGACAATCGAACCCAAAAGGAAAACACAGAAGAGAATGCAAGCACGTTTCAGACTTATGTAACTCTATCGCCAAAAAAAGACCAAACAAAAAAGGTAAATGAAATCTGAAAAGCCCAGCACACCCCCCCTGAAAAACTGTACAAAAATGAAGCATATGCAAATTCAGAGTCTTGGGTAACAGAGCGAGAAAGCTGTTATCATCCTTGACTATAGTCAGCCAGCTGCCTCCAAAATCACTCTCAGGCCACCAAGGAAAGAAAAATCGGTCGGCACTAAAAAGTTCCAAAAGCAGCAGCTGCAGGGGCCAAAAAATGGAGACAAATAAAGAGCACAGTACCTGAAGGTGAGACAGGAACCAGAAGACCAGGGCATTCAATGGTCACCTCCTGCCAAATAGGGGTTGGCAAGCCACCAAGACCCCATTGCCAGTTAAAAACCAACTCCAAATCATAGGAATACAACATAAGAATTTCATTGAACATAACCATATTGAGTTACAAAATAAAGCCAATCTGCCAGCAACTAACCCTGACCATTTATATAGGAACAAGCTCCTAAAAACAACACTACAAGTAGTGCCACCTTTAAAAGGCCACAAAAAAATAACTACACAAAAGAAGGCTAGACATAAGGCTACACAGTGAGCCACCAAAAGGAGGAGCATACAACAATAAATTCGCACTCCCATAAACACACACAAATAAAAACAACGGATTGGTCATCTTCATAAACAACTAATTGAAGGGATGGGAGGAGCATTTATCACCCTCCTCGAGTTTCCGTTTCTTAGACAACTCAGAGGATAAGACAGGCTCATTAAGCTCCTCAAGCTCCAAATAGAACTCATCATTAGCCCCTTCATAATCCATATCATTTTCATTTTCAAATCCATGCAAGCTACTGTCTCCCTCATGAGTAGGTGAAGTAATCCCCTCAAGGGGAGAGATAGGGCTTAACACTTGAGTCGCAACAAAGGTGATTGTGCTTAAAACCGGATCCAAGTAGGGGTGTTCATGGTTTGGGTACCTGAACCAAAGGAGATTTCGGTTCGAGTATCCGAAATTTTAGATGGGTAAAATGGTGAACCGTATTCGAACCGAAATTTCTGTTAGTTTTATCATCAGAAATTTCGGAGAGATAGGCTAATTATTAGTTTTATCATCCGAGGATGGTGGGGGAAGAATCTCGTGTGATAAAAAAGCTTTAGCCCTGTTTTTGTTTTTGTTTTTGTTTTTGTTTTTGTTTTTGGGGGTTTTGTTTCTGTTTTTTTAGGTATATAAATATGACTGCGCTACTATTTGTACGAAAGTTTGAATCCCCGCTTGAGCTCTGTAAATAGCCTCTGTTGTTGTTGCGTGTGCGCGCACCAAGTGAGACTGTGAGAGAGAGAGGAGAGAGATTCGGCGGGACATTGATAGAATCTAGAGCGAAGATGGTGAGTAATCGTCTTCTTTACAGAGTAATTGACTTCATTTTCATTAATTTTACAGTTAATTGCTTGTAGAAGTTCGATTAATTCAGTCCAATTGAATTCAATTTGTTTCAATTCTTCATCTTTTGATAATGATAAGGACGATTCAACTGAAGAACTCGAACCGTTATTCGACTACCGCCGCGTTCAACCCACTAATTTCATCTGCCTTGAAGGTTCTTCCCTCTTGTTTTTCTTTCTTGTTGTTGTTGTTGTTGTTGTTGTTATTGTTATGATTGTTGTTGTTTATTGTCTTGAATTAGTGGGTTTTCATGGCAGATGACTCAGATTCTTCCCCTCAATTTGCTCCCAAGCGGAGAAGAACTTCCGACTCTGATACCGTATTTCTCTTTCCTCTCTAAATCTGTTTCTCACTTGTGGGTTTGTTTTCTGCTTTGATTTTGATGTGGGGTTTTTCTTTTTGGGCAATTCATTCGGTGGAGTTTTTAGGGTAACACTAAGGAAGATAAAACTAATGGAGGCAAAACTGTTGAAGTAGTTGATTGTGAGGACGAGGAGGATTGGTTGCCTCCTCCTCCGAAGAATTTAGAGCTTGTCTCAAAGCTTGAGGAGGATGCTACTATTAGGGAATTGAGGTAACAACACCCCCCCCCCCTCTTTGCATGATTTCTCTTCTTATTTGGGTTGTATTTTGGCTTTTAAGTTTTTTAATTACCTAAAATAGTATAAATTTGGTCTTGAATGTTGGTCTTTTTCTTTTAACTAGTCTCCTCCTGGAATTTGTTGTGCCTGTTCTGTCTTAAATCCATGTTAAAGATATATATTAGGGAATCTTTACAGGTGTAAGGATGTTAGACTGAGTACAAACATCCTTCCTATTAATATTGTTATGTCCTTCCTTAAACCTCTTTTTAATCACCCTTTCTCTCAAATTTATATCCTTTATGGTTGATCTTTCCAGAATAAAAGCAAACCAGTTCTCCTATATTGTTATGTCCTTTTTTAACCTCTTCTTAATTTCCCTAAATTTCATTGAGTAACTAAGTAGCTTGATGCTTGTATTTGTATAGTTTTTGCAAGTTTCTCTATCATCCTTGTTTTTGTACAATAGGATAACTATACTCATTCTTCATTCTTCTGGCAGCTTTTTTGCGATGCTGAAAATGACATCATATAACCTACTCACCAGTTGAGCCTTTTTCTCCTGAGTATTCCATATTTCTATAGTTATATAGTTCTGATCTACTACCTTTGCAGTCTTCATTTTTGTTCTCAATCACTTTTTAATATCCTCTTCTGCCATACCACAGAACTTGAAGTTTAGTACCCCTTGAAATGCCCTTGTTCACATAGATCAGAATGCATATTATCTTAACTGTTGAAAAACTTTTAAAGTAGCGTTTCTGCCCATCCTTTCTCTTTTTTCGATCTTTAGTTTGAAAAGTCATCTCCTTAGCAAACAAGAGTAAACAGTCCATTAGATAATGTTCTTTTTCAAGAACCTTTGTGGGTATCAGGATTGAGGAGGTACATGTCTTACTTTCCGAGACTGGTCAAAATTGGATGTACCTATGAGGTGCAATAATTTATGCATATGAGCAAAGCTTATTGTGCTATTCAATCTTCATTCTCTACCCTACATCTCTTAGAAATTGAACTTTAAGGGTATGAGGTGAATGCCATGGTAATTTTGCGGAAGAAGTTCATGGTTGTTTCACTTGGAAGACTTTAGGCCTATGATAATCATCTCATTGTTGGAGGCAGAACAATGCCTAGTTTTATATTCAATGGCAAAGTTAATACTAAATTCATCAAACACAGTAACTTAAATTCACTAAAATCGGAAGAAGGATAAGGCTTTATGAAGCATCTTTAGCATTGTGGTTGTCGACCATCATTTAGTCCCTTGATGAAGCTTTTCTGTGGAAACTCTTTTCCTTCTATATTCCAATGCTTCAGATGAGTAGGAGTCATAATTGGGATCCAGTTGACATGCATTTATATAGGTCATGTTGGCTTGTTTTCTTGTTCTTTCTCCTTCTTTATCATTATTTTATAATAATGATATTCTAAATTGCAAGAAAACCATCTTTTCAAAGCAAAAGCAGCCAGGAAGTACTACTTCTTTGAAACCTAAATAAACTGAAGGGGAGTAGAAAAGGTAATGCTGAATTGCTAGGCAAATAAAAAAGGTGCTCACGGTCTTAGAAGGTGTGTCAGCAAATAAAACATGCAAGCGACAGTCCTATTCTTGTGATGCTCCATGCTTTTCTATTTGTGCAATAAGGAGAATAGTAGAAGTTTAGGCATCCCTTGAGGCTTGGCTTCGTAGACCCCAGGAGAGTAAGGCTCAAAGAGGTGCTCAAATACGTCTGTGTTGCACAGTTACTGTGATACGATTTTTAACACGAAGTTCTTGGGATGTTGATCATTATCAAAATGCAAAAATATATTTGCCAGAGGTTACCTCAATTGAAAGAAGTTCAGGGTGGGTGTGCTTCTGTTGAAAGAAAGGGAGGGGGGTGGGGGATTGTATGGAAAGAAATACCATGAAAAGCCTTTAAATTGCGCTGGTAGGCAGTGGGTCAAGTGACCATGGCAATTCACAGGCTCTCTCATTCTGTCTGTGAATCTGTGACATTAGGCGCCCCCCCCCCCAAAAAAAAACCCAATGAATTCAAATGAATTGCAAAGATGATTTATTTATGTAATAATTGGTGTTTAGGTTAATAGAGTATGTTAAGAAATCAGACGACATAAATAACGCCACTCCAAATTTCAAAAATTATGTTGTGTCATCGTTTCTTAAAGACTAGTTGTCATACATTGACTGTCACGTGAGTATCTGATGTTAATCACTCATGTGATGATGACTGTTGAATTTTCTTTTGTTTGAAATATATTTGAAGCGGTTTTTGAGCATTTCCAGAATAATGTGTGCCTCATGATGCATGTACTTTTGGCGCATGCCTCAGCTAGAATTTTTTATGCTTCACTGTGCCTCACGCCTTTTAAAACTAAGCCAATTCAGCAAATGCAAACAATCATTGCCTTGTAGGTGGTTGGACTCGTTTGAGCAAGGGAATTCCGTACTTCACATGATGTAGAGCTTTAATCAAGAGGTTTCAAGACTTCTCATAAAAGTTAACCTTAGGATTACCTCTAAGCAGTGTGCATCAGATAGAACCCTATTCCTAGTGCTTCGTTGCCTAATGATACAGCTCAGTAGTGAAGGGAGGAGCCATTATGATGAATTTGGCAAGTTGATAGCTGTAGCTTGTTGGGCTTTGCTAGGGAGAGCACGATTCTTCATTTTGTGCCCATATTATTGGTTCTTGGAGCGCCGGATCTAACCTAAGTCGAGCGGATATGGTGGCAAAGCCAAGAATATTGGACTGTTAGTATTGAAATCCAATCGAGATAATTAAAAATCTTTCATTTGAGATCTCAAAGCCTTGTTATGGTAGCAATAGGTATATAAAACCTTATCCAATAGTTATAGCAATAGCAAAAATGAATACATGTTCTTGCTACCATAGTTCTCAAAGCCTTATCATGGTAACCAGGAAACTTGTTCATTCTTTTCTTTGTTCTTGGGTACTACATGTGTCTGTTATTTTTAATTAGGTCCCCTATTATTATGATTTGTTTACAATATGGTCTTGAATATTTGGGGATGCCTTCAGGATGGTCGTAAAGGTTGATGTGTTGGTTGCTCTTGGAATTTGCTTATGGAAAAACAACTCTGCGAAATGCTATTTCTTACGGTGAATACATATCTAATATCTTATAGAAGCGAGCATTAAATTTGGGTGTTCAGAGAAAATCACCTCTGATGAGGGAATTATTAGCTCTCTGGTGTCTCTGAAGCTGCATATGTGTTTGCTTCCTTTTTTTAAAAAAGATATCTTTTGTGGTCACATCTTGTCTTGCCTTTTTTTTTTTTTTGGCTGTGTATAGAATGGAACTTGACCTTTTAGGAATTGTTACCTGTGCAGGCTTAGAAAGCAGGAGCTGACATCACTAGCCAAATCAACTGAGGATGCATTACGAGCGGTGGAGGAAGCAGCAAAAAAGGCAGCTGCCACTTTGTCGCACTCTTCTCCACAGAAAGCTACTGAAGAGCTGCCAAAGCCTCTATCTGACCGAGCCAAAATCGTCATATCTATCCAAGACAAGAATGAAACCAAGCAATACCGAGTCTTTGCGGTACATTTCTATCCCATTGTTTAAACGGCAAATTTCCGCTTCCTCCTAATAGCCTAATGTCAATTTCTTTGTTTTATTTTATTTGGTTTGGGGGGGGGGGGTAGGCCTGTAGCGAAGCCTAATGCCAATTTAATGCCACACATTGTCATTGGTGATTTGCTGGGCAAGTTCAGTTTGGATTATGTTGGACTAAAGTAAAATGTTTCATGACAAATTTTCTTTTACCTGGTTTGTTCTGAACTTGAACTAGTAGGCAGCTGAGGTCTTTTAACATGTAGGGCCCATCAGAAATAGTCTCATTTCTATTCTATTATATGCCAAAGAGTGTCATATCGTTGAGGGCCAAAGGTGGGTCGGTAGGCACTAAAAGTTTGGGCAACCAAATGGGATATGTCAATTTAACTGCATATGTTCCTGGACAATTTATCCTCTGTCAAGTTTCCACCCCATCCCTTTTTATGACCCACTTTGCCTGGAAAACTAGAACAAGAAGATGAATTGAGAAAAATATTCTGACATTTCTTGATTTTGTTTATATACATCTGAATCATGTCTCCGGTCATGGAGATTGTGAATGAATTTGCCCTTGTTTTTAGGGTGAGATAATGCATGTATTTGTGGTTGTGGATGCCTTTTAGGTGCATTGCTATCAGATAAAAGTCACAAATGATTTTTACTCGTTGAACTTTCTGGTCATGCTTTATTTTCTATTGATTCAGTGGAACTGTATCGATCGTTGGATCATTGTGATGTGGTTATGCTTCCCATTCTGCCTTGTCTTTATGTGATCTTTTGTTGTCATTGTTTTAGGATGAGAGGTTTGAGCAGTTGTTCAAAAGGTATGCAGAAAAGGCGAAGATTGATGTACATAAGCTTGTTTTTTGTTTTGACGGTGATAAAATAGATCCGGCATCTACCCCTAAGAGCCTTGGAATGGAAGATGATGATCTTATTGAAGTTCATGTTAAGCTGCACTGAGCACAGAAGCCTTTGTATTTTGATGGTGACAGAATCGAACTTTCATCTACCCGCAGGGCCTTGGGTGTGGAAGATGATGATCTTTTGCTTGAACTCCATGGCTAGCCAAGCTGACCAGGTTACCAAGTTTTTGTGTTCACCTTCTTGATTTTGCGGCAGAACTATGCAGGGTTGGCATGATCTTGTGCTGTAATGATTTAGTTTGTGTCTTTTTTCAAATGAAATAGAGAAGTGTAAACAATAGGGTTCTTTTTCTTCCCTTGTGTGCCCGCTTTCCTTTTTGTTTGTCAGACGAGGAAGAGTATACACAGCAAAGTCCTATCTGTATATCAACATTTTTAGGATTTGATTGTGACTCATATTCGGTTATGTTACTTCTTGAATAATTAGGTCTGCATTATGGTCAGGTTATCTACACATAATCTAATTAGGACATTTAAAAAACAGAAAAATCTTGATTCAAGACCCTTTTTATTTTCATTTGGGACAGCAGATCCAAATACACAGTCCTTGTTAACAATTGTAATTTTCAATGGTAATTATTACAAACAGAAATTTGTTAAGTAAAACGGAGGATTCAACACCGAATGAGAATTGGATAATTCAATTTGCTTATTTGTTATTTATTTTAGATTTAATCTAGCTAATATTATAAAGTAATCTCATATTACTATACTTTAAAACTTTTCTAAAAATTGTTTTTATCTATATCTGTATCAGAAATTGTCTACTAGGAATAATTTTGAAAATGAATCGACAATTTCAAAGCCTGTAATTTCACATTAGAAAACTAATAAAGCCTTACTCGATTTGAAAAGTTGGAGATGATGAATGTATAAGAGAATTGTAGCAGAGTTAATGATTAGATTCAAGTAAAGTAAAAACAAACAAATAAAAAGAAAATTATCAATACGAAAATTTATCTTGTCACTCTACTATGAATCGGTTTTTCTATAGGCAGGGAAGTCGGTAGAGATAAGACAGCCTACATTTGGATCTCTCCAGACCCCGCGAAAGCGGAACCCACATTGAACGGTGTTATTGTTGTTGTTGTTGTTGTTGTACTCTACTATGAGTTTAGTTGTTTGCAATGCATAGTTCTTTGGGTTTGCTTTGCCCCTTTATTCAGTAATTATTAAACTATATGATTGCCATCTATATAAATATTCATAAGTTTTGCTAATTGTGTATTATAAAGAATAAAGCTATTATTTAGACATTAATTAAAATAATTGTTTCCTGTGCAAAGCAATTCTCATCTTAATCAAAATTGCAATGCATATTACAACACCATCACTGGCTAATGTGATCCGAATTGAAATTGGAGAATATCTTCTATTAGCGAAGATGTTGAGTTCCTGACACGACAGTGCAGCATTCTCTTTAAATCATCATTATAATTGCTGAATTAGGATAGCTAATAGATTGAATATAGATATGACAAAACTGACCTGAGAATCGAAACTCAAACCGAACGATTTAGACCCATATCCACCTGATATTCGAAATAGGCTCACCCAAAAGTGGACCCATACTCGAACTGAACCATACTCGACCAGAAATTTTCTACAAAATTACCTACTTTTTTTATGACAAGAGCATAAAAAATCAGTCAATCTGAAATCAATCTGACCTAAACCAAACCTACTCGAAATATCATTTAATTCAAAACTTGACCTACCCACTCAAATCAAATGACCTATCTACTAGGTATGATTGAACATAGTTCAATTATCAAATCTAGAAGATCCAACGATGGTGTAGGTGGCCTTTTTAAGCAAATCCAAGGGTCCTACAAAAACCCAAGACTCCAGGTAAGCTATCCTTTTCCTAAAACACTAACTTTTTTATACCACGTGGCTAGATTTGATTGGATAAGACAGATAGACTTGTGGATCGAAGGTATAACTTTCACATGAAGAAGATAACGTCAAATGTATCTGACAATAGGCCACCACCACCATAACACACACGTCAGCCCCAAAAAGTGAAAAAAGAAAAATTAAAAGGATAGATTTGTAGATAATAAAAAAAAGAGAGAGAAAATAATAATCTATCATGAGATATCCGTAGTACACGTGTCTGACTTCTGAGCCTTTTATGACAACTTTCTTCTTCTTCTTCAATGGCTAAACAACACTTTGTGCTTGTTCATTCACTTGTACAACAAGATACATAATCCTCCCTCCCTTCTTGCGGCTTGGCTACTTCCCAGGTATGATTTCTCTTCATTTGGATTCTTATTGGGTTTATGAAAGAGGATTATATTCTGACATCTCTTTCTGTATCGGATCAGATCATCATGATCAGATTACAGTGTATACAAATTGATATTCTGACCTCTCTTTCTGTATTGATGATTTTATCTTTTTAGTTGTTACTACTAGAATTAGTCAATGGATTTACTGCATGTCAGTCTCTTCAATCATTTCTTGTTTTTTGACTTCAAATGTTTTTTACATGGAATAAAACATTCTGTCTGTTTAATTATGTTGAATAAGATGGCGTGATTATCTCTGTATCAAATCCTCTTTAAAAATGATGGCAAATTGCTCAATTTTCCTTTATAATAAGACAGTCCTATTTAAAAATAAACAAAATTTGTTGTTGTATTTAAGATGGGAAGCATATAATGCATTGAAGTTTGGGAAGGCCTCACAAAGGCTACATTAGCATTCCTAGAAGTACCTTAACATGGTATGCAAAGTAGTTGCTGTAGTATTTTACATCAGAAAATTTACATTCTCACCTTGGTAAACAATATCAAATGTAATCAATGTTCCTTAACCAAAGTTGACAAATGATGTTTTGTTCTTGTGTTTAACTGTCATGCTTGTGTTTTATGGCAGGTCTGTAGCTTCTATCCATTATCTCAGAAGTGGCAAAAATGCAGGTTCAGGTTTAATCAAAGTGGGACAAGTCCGACAATACTCATCATTGATACGAATTTTCTTTCTAGCATCCTCAGGTTCTTTCAAGTCAGACACATTTGACAAACTTAAATTTGGTTCAGAATCAATTTGAGACAACAGAAATTGGAAAGCTCTAGTCTCTATTTTTGAAACAAGCACAAGCATCTCATGATCATAGTCTCTTTTCTTTGAGTCAGACAAATTCGGGTAATCAGATCGAAACTTTCAGTAGAATGAATGAAAGGGCTTAAACTATGGAGAAAACATGTGAGTTCTGTGGTGCACCGCAGCCAGTGGTGTACTGCCAAGCAGATGCAGCATTTCTCTGCCTCTCCTGTGATGCCAAGGTTCACTCAGCCAATGCACTGTCAGGCCGCCATTCCCGAGCTCTAGTATGTGACTCCTGCAGAGTGAACCCAGCCTGTGTCCGGTGCCTGGACCACCTGATGGTTCTGTGCCGCAACTGTGAAACCCGGCTGCATGAGAATTTCACTGGGCACAGGAAGCAGATGATGAGCAGCTTCACTGGCTGCCCTTCTGCCAGACATTTTGCTGCTCTTTGCGGGTTCAATGTGAATGATTCGGATAGTGTTCCAGGTCAGGGTGGTCAGTTTGGATCTGAGTCATGTATGAAGTTGAGTGGTATGGATTCTGCTGTCAAGCGATCGTCTTCAGTTGTTGCTGCACAAGGCGGTTTCAGTAGCCAACAACATAAGGTAAGTCGAAATCCCAACTGTTCAAATTTTCCTCTTCTAACTTGTGCACTTTTTGGGATCTAGGCATAAATTTTAGTTTTGGTCATATTATTGAGCAAATTGGTTACAAAAAACTGAACACAAAGCAAACTAAAACCAAAATAATATGACCAAAACCAAAAATTCTGTCAACTTGAACTTATAGTTCAAACCCAAATGGCGGATTTGTTAGGTCTACTTACTTCAGTAATATTCGCTTTGTAGGAAAGTAGAATTCATTTTAGCATTGAACCCTCTAAGACAGATGGAAATATTTCCCCCCTTTTATTTTGTTTTGTGCCGCAGATACTCAGCAATGATAAGCATTGAACCCTCTTAAAACAGATGGAAACATTTTCCAATTGTCTTTGTTTTGTGCTGCAGATACTCAGCAATGATCAACAGGAGCAAAATAATTACCTGGTCAAGCAACAGATTCTTGAATTGGAAAAGCTTCAGCATACTGAATGCAATAACCGATCATCATTGTTGCATAGTCATGGTAAATCTGTTACATCTTCCTCTGCATATATCAATTCAGGAAAGCTTGATGAATGCCTAGACCGACAATCAAAAGAGCTCGATTATTGTCTCGGTAATGATCTCCAGAGCTTCAACAACCCAAGTCAAGAGTTGAAGGCAGAGCGTTTTCCTTCACCTATGTCTCAACTAGACCATCTGTCGTATTCTTCTGCGGGAGAACCCTTTTGGCAGTACAAAAGTCCAGTAGGAAATACTCAGGTTTGTTAGCTCCTACTCAATTTGCAACTCAATGCTGCATGGAATCATAGTACTCGATCTGGCAAAACTAATTCATAGCTGACTATTTGATGTGATTGTTCGTGAACTAGACCTGCCCTCAGCTCTTCCGAGTCTAAAGCTGGTCAATTTTGACTCAAATCTAAGTTGACCTGAGTCAAGCCAAACTGACTTAGAAATCTCCCTGATTAATCTGACCCAAATGTTCCATAACTCATTCTGGCCTTAATTGAGATTAATGTAACCCAAACAAACCCGCTTGCCAGCTTTGATAATAAGTTTTGCTAGTTACTTGCTTTCTTTGGGTCAAAATTTTTTGAGGGGTTCTAAAAGTGGCAATGCAGTTTTGGTCTCAAAGTTTGCAAGACCTTGGAGTATGTGAAGAGTTGGGATCCTTAGATGATCTCAACATACCAGACGTAGATGTGACATTCCGCAACTTTGAAGACCTCTTCACCAACGATCTAGACTTAACACGAGCATTGCTTGAAGACGAGGATATGATCTTCTCCAACATCGACAAGGGAACGTCAATTGAGAAGTCAGGAAACAGCCATTCAAAGACTACAACAGAGGTGCACAACTAACAGGATTTCCAACCCTTTTTTAGCTTCTTTTCTGACAGCTGCATCTAATTTCAGGATCTTTCTGCTACTTCCTCGATTTCTATCGGTAAAGATACCAGTTCGAAGAACAAAGAAAAAACAAATGAGCATACTTCTCAACGGTTGTCTAGAAGTGTGCAGTACTCCCCACATATGATGAGCTCAGCCTCATTTTCTCGATCAAGACTTAGTGCAGAAAGCAGTGGCAGTGAATGTCTTGACAGCGGGCAGTCAGGGAGTTTCACAATGCGTGAAGTGTCGAATACTATGGCTGAAGTACGGGGGGCAGAAGCAGAAGGTATATACAAAGAGAGACAGAAGGCTCGGCTGTAAGTGCAATACATAGCTCCCTTCCCTACTGAAGCCAGTTTTACTCTTCTTTGTGTTCACTGATTCACCCTTTTCTATCCAACTTCTTGTTTCTTCTGTAGTTGTAGTACCATGGGATTTTGTAAGTCCTCATAGGGTAGTGGTAGATCTAATAATCTTGGACTATAGTGCCCATTTTCCCCCCTAATTAGGGTTAATGGATTATTATCCAAGCCTTTTTAAAGAAATTTAAGGTTTTTTAGGAACTAATGTTAACTTTTCGACTTAAACTGCCGCGCACAGACCTATTCATAATGTGTATTCACCTATATTCTAAGGAACAGTCCTCTGCTTTCAGTTACATTGAACTAATATGGGACATGGTGTGGTTGCAGACGTGCTTAATTGTGTACTGATTATGCTACTCAGACCTGGCTACGAGTGCCTTACATAGGGTATATGCAGGTGTTGGACTAGCCCACTGTCTTAAAAGTTTGCTTCTTTTTTCCTAAAAATCCAAAATGCAGTTCTCTCATCTAAGAAATATCAAGTACAATTATCCACAAAACCTCCATTCCATCCGCCATGGACACACGAGCTGCAATATAGTGTCCAATACACTTCGAGTGTTCATATTCATGCCAAAGTATCAGGCGTCCACATTTATTTGAAATGAAACAAACATTTCAAATGGCCTAGAACTACCTTGACTTCCAAGCGCGCATTTGGTATTCCTATATACTTTGTATTTCTTAGAAACCGATTAATTTGCTGCCTTGCAGTTGTGTACTAATCATTGTGTGATTAAATACTGCATGAATTATTACTTCAGCCTAACTGATGTGGGTTTGTAATTCAGGCAGTGGAAACAAAGTCAGCTGGCACCGCGGAAGGCAAAGAGTGATATGCATAAGAGGATCAAAGGCCGAGTTGTAAGCATGGAAGGCTATGAATCTGATCATACAATGAACGCTACGAAAAGCTATTGAATTTGAACCCTTCAATGATCATGCATGTACATATGTATATTTTTCATTTGTAAGATGAGATTCAATGATGACATCATCTCTTGCTTGTTTTATGACCAAACACATTGACTTCCATCTCATTCTTTCTAACCATAGATGATAGATCTGCTCCTGTATGATATGACCCTAGTCCATTGGAGATCCGGAGGACATAGCCCTAATTTTGGGATTCTTTTTTCCTTTTTTGGGGGCGGGGCCCCCCCCGGCTGTCTGATTTATTTGTTATTGATTGTGCATGAAACTGTTAGAGGGCATCCCTTTACCTATGTGTTTGATGATTTTTCTGTTGAATAAGTCATTAGGACTTGGGAATACCCAAAAATATGAAAGGAAAAGAATTATCCATCTTCAAAGGAAAGTGTCCTAATACCAGTGTTAAGAACTTAACCTGTTGAACCAGCTGATGGCATTTCCTAATCATAGGTGAGACAGATGGTTGATATGACTCCTACAAAAGAAAATCAACTCTAAGTCAGTTGAATTGGTGTCCCGAGCACATCGTTATTTAGAAAAATTATTCAAAATTTTGTGCAAAGATCCTTAAAACTCTTGAGGGGTCGGGAAACCTTTTCAAAAACTAATCAGTATTGTAAATCCGAAAAGTTTAAAAATCAGACACTTGTATATAACTTGTTTTTGGTGATGTTATTAGTTATTCAAATTCCACGAGTTAAATTACCCGTCGGTTGATATCAATCATTGAAAGTTGCCTTGTGAGAATTAGAAAACGACTCTTAATGGTCCTAATAACCCCCCAAGAAAGAAAAAATGGATTAATTGTATGAGAAGAATTGTGGCCCTTGCATTAACAACCACTTGACATCACCTAAAAGTGATTGAAAACTGGAAGATGAAGATCTCATCATGTGTAGCTTCTTCATAACCCTCCCTCCCTCTTTTTCACCAAACAATGCAAATGTTTGTTAAAGTTGTAATTGAGAAGCAAAACCACAACACTTAAAATTTGAACATTGATTGATATTGTACTTGAATGCCCTAAAGACATTAATCTATCATTGTCATATTCAATTTAATTTGCATCAAATATTCAAAACATAATAAAGACATACACCCACATGTTTATTTATTTATCTTTTAATTCAAAAGTACAACATCACGTCATTAAAGATTGAAGTTCAGTATCATGTTCATGTTGATGTTATGTATGAAAAGTACGATGATTTCGAGATTTGATTTGAGTAATATCAAGTTTGATTTGATTTTATCTCACATGAAATATATAAAGTCACGATATAGTTTAAAGCAAATGTGTGATTGCTAAACTCGTCACCGTAATCAAAATTTGAAATTAATATAGTACTCATGGATTAACAAAATTGATAATATGAAAAAGTCTTATCTCAAAATTTAACTGTATGTATATCTAGAATAAAATAGTCTTGACACATAATAACAGAATATATCGTGAATGACAAATACATGTAACTATTACAATCAACTTTACAAATATATTAACATAAATTTCTGACGAATTCAAGTCATATGAGACGTATCGTGAATTGTTACTCTAGCACTTATCTCTTTTATTAAATCACTTTTGCAGACTACTGTCTTTTTACTTATATCTAACAAAGGTCTCTAATAAGTTAGCCTTACCCGAGATCTATCAAAAAAAAAAAAATTCATCCGAAAAATTTGAAATGACAGTTACGGTCATGTTGGTATTAGTTGTTCGTGAAAAGACTGCTGCTATGCACCTTGACTTTTGGCTTTTCGTTCTTTTTGTTGCAGCTGTTGGTCCTTGTGTCTTCACATTGATCGATTACTTCTGGCTTTCGGGAGTCCCTTTGTAGGATACTTGGCCACAAAGCCGATTTGAGATTGTTTATCTAGGTAAGGCAACGTCTATTGCAAACCTCGAACTTGTGATTGAACAAAATCTAGCTCCCCCTTGATGAACCGCTTAGCTTCTCCGGACTGCAATTTGAAAGAAAAAATCAACATTTTACTTGATCCATTGAGTTTTCTTTCTTTCTTTCTTTTTTTTTTTTTACTAGTAACTTTTTGCATTATTTTAGTTTTTCACTGATTCATGAAAAAAAAAGCTTAGTAAAATTGTATCATTTGTAACAAGTTGTAAGATAAAAACTAATTTCCTAAGAGCTAATTGAATTAACAAATTTCAAAAACATAATTTATCAAACATTAAAGTTAACTTTTTGAAGATGTCAAACAGTAAATTTTGATTTAAGAAACTCGTTTTATCAAAAAAGTTATTTAAAAAACTATTTATTGAATATCTTAAGCTCTTGCAAGAAAATTAATAAAAAATCCTCAAATTAACTTTTTAACCAGTCCAAATAAATAATTCTGATCCCCAAAAACAAAACTTCTTTTTCGCAACAAAATTTTAAAAAAACTATCCGGCAAATACCCCCGATAACTTTTCACATTAGCATCCTCCTCCCTTTGTGGGTACCCCAAAATGAAACGGGAGACTCTGGTTGACCAGCGGAGACTACCCTTCATTGGCGTTCAACAGTTCTGCTACCTGTTGAATGACCGTATTACCCTCACACCTCGGGTACTGAACAAAGTTGATTTATGAGAGCCATGGAGGGATAATTCGGTAAAACCGCACGATTGCAGTTGCGCTCACTATCACCGAACTCGATTTCTGTTGGGGGAAGGGGAAGAGAGAGAGAGAGAGAGAGAGAGAGAGAGAGGCCATAACAACAAATTCTCAGTCAGTTCTTCCTTCCATCTCATATTCTTCCCGCCCATTTCTCTCCCTCCCTACTACATAAACACCTCCTCTCTCATTTTCCGCACTCCTCTCTCTCACTCTCTCTCTCTCTCTCTCTCTCTAAGCTCAGACTCGAAGCAGAGCGGGAAGTTTAACATGTAAGCGCTGAATCTCTACGAAATTCGAATGATTTCGTATTCTATTTCTTGAAATTTTCGGTCTCTGTTAGAATCAATGCCTATTGAATTTTCCGATAATCGCATTTTCAATCTCTCTGTACGTATCGATCTTCTGTTTTTGTTCTTTTTCGGCGGCAAATTTGAAGCAGAGTAGGAAAAATTCAAGGATCAGCGTCGAATCTCTGCGAAATTTTCGTATCTTTTGTTTTGTTTTGATGTTAATCTGCTTACAATTCGGAAAATATATGCTGTTTAATCTTTACTCTGAGAAAATCAAATTGCTCATTTGATGGCATCTAGCCTCTGCATTCCGAAAACCCTGGCATTGACTAAGAAGCATCTGTTTTGTCTTGATCAGAGAAACTTCGAAGAGAAATTCTGAAAATGCAGCAAGAATCGAATTCCTCTTCTGGCAATGGAATGATTAACATGGAGCAATTCTCATCGCCAGCTCAAATTCGGTCCGCGGTGGCCAATCTCATCAATCCGCCATCGTACTCCTCAATTTTCTACCAGTCCACCAGCTCGGAAGCTCCGGTCACACCTCCGGAGAGCTCCAACTCACATTCCGTCACAGGTGGAGGAATCGCCACCAGCTTCTCCGCCGCGGCCATCAGCAGTCTTTCTCGTTTGATGTCGGAGCATCAGGAGCTGCGGAGCCTCCACGCTCACTGCGTGGCTCAGTTGCAGAGGGCTTTCAAAGAGGCAGAGACTCTTCGCCAAGAAAACACAAACCTTCGAGTGGCTAACCATGACCTCAACCTTCTCATCCAAGCCGCTCTTCAGAGTCAATACCAGAACGCGATGTTTCCTGACGCTTCGGACCAGTACATGCCTATGTCCTCGCTTTCTGAGAGGTTCGGTGGTTTGTCGATCGGTGAGAAGAAGAGAGAGTGTGGCGCTTCGGATGAAGGATTTTCTAACGAGAGTCCTACGAGTGTGATTGAGAACAATCGGTCGGAATGCCAGAATGTTGAAGCTGGTCGAGTCACTCTGCCTAAGAGCATATCTGTCAGGTCTAATGCTTTCTTGAAGATGAGTCAAGCCGCAGCTGGTGCGAGTGGTAGCAATTCGGGTATTGGTCGTGGAATAGCCCGGATCCGAGCTCAGAACCCTGTCCTTGGACCGGTATGCTCACTAGACTCGAAATATTTGAATCTCTTTCTGCTTCTTTTAGTGCGATCAACGATTTGGTTTGTTTTGCTTCAATAACAAGTGAAGATATTTAGCTTTGCTTTTGGTTCTCCAATGGTTTCTGTACACGGTTATGTGATGTTGACATTTGATTAATATTAAAATAGTATCGCATGCTACAATTAGATTGGCTAAATCAAGTACTTAAATGTGAAAAATAAAACTAAATCCATGGAGTATGGGGAACCAATTAACTTTGTGTAAGATCATCAAAATTTAGATTTGGCGTTACTTTGGTTAGGGCAACACAAGCTGAGGAAGATCCTGAATTTCTACTAATTTTTTATTGGCCATAGGAGATTTACACAGTTTCATAATTAGTCCATTAACTTTGGTTGTCAATTTTGTTGAGAAGTATAACTATTTAAAAGAAAATATATGTACCTAAGTTAAGCGAGTAGTTTTGGTAGCTTCCTTCGAGAACCTAAGATAAATCTTTCAATATATGTGATTCTATAGTATATACTAAGTTGTTCCCCTTAACATGCTTTTTGATTTACTTATTTATAATAAAATGGGAAGATTGTTGTGATTGGCTAAAGCGACTAAGTTAAATACTCAATTTTCAGATTTTGGTAAAGTTAAGCTTAGCCTTGAGTGATAAAAGTGTATAGAGTCTGCCTGTGAATTTGGTTGATTGAGCAACTTTTTGCTTCTAGAGTTCTAGCCTGGAGTTTAGTATGGCTGCTGTGCTTTGTGACATCAAGAACTTGTAGGAATTTGCAAAATTACTTGGTGATAAACACTTCAGAAATTTGACCCCCCCCCCCCCCAAAAAAAAAAAAAACTCTTTTCAAGGTGGCTTGCACAAGTAAAAGCATTTAGTTGACAAACAGTATTAATTTTGAAAACAAGTTAGAGGTTCAACTTGTCAATACACTATGATTTTCTGGGAATGACCATTAAACTTTCGAAGTTGGAGTATTTCTGTGGATGAAATCATCAGGATCCTCACTAGAGTTGCTTAGGGTTTTCTCCAAATATTTTAAATAATCTTTGAAGTTATGCTATATTGATCTTGTCTACGCACAAATTCTCCCATTGAAGCATAACCTACCGTGTTTTTTTGGTCTAAAAAAGGAAAAGACAACGTAATTTTTCATTTTTTAAGGGGTTATGTATAGTTTAGTTTAATTATATCTTCTAAGATAGGAATCTTCATTGGGAGAGTTAAAAGAATCAATCACCTTTTCCTCTTTTTCCTTTTTCAAGTCAGTTAATTTTCTATAGGTACATCAATTACAAGTATAGGTAGATCATAGATGAACACATGCATATGACCTACAAGCACATAACTTATGGCTTTCGTGAAATATGGGTGTAAAGGAATTTCATGTTGCCCGCATGTGATATTCTTCCTGAATGATGGTAAGTACTTACGAAAGCTTTGTCATTCATGTTCTATCTGTTTCAGCAGCCTAGCTTGGAAAATGGAAACAGTAACAAATTATCCCTGCTTTTTTAGTGTGGCTGTACGTTCTTGAATGTACTTATTTAGCATATGTCAAACTTAATGAATTTAAGCACAAAGATGAGTAGAAACTTCTTGTAGTTTTGAATCTTCTGATCGTTGTTATAGTATTCTGCTTAATTAAAGTGTAATTGTACTACTGAGTACTGAGGTTGCCATAGGTACTCTGCATCTTGTGTCACTGATTAATGAGTTAGTGTTTGGTCAACGGCTCTGTTCATTTCACCTGTTTCGAAATTTCAGTTTAAAAATAGAGGAAGAAGGTTTTGGATGTTGAAATTTGACGTCATTTTGGTGCTTTTCTGTGGGGTTGAAAGAAACAAAGCTAATATGCTACCGTTCTATTGGAGTATACAAAGCTTATATGACCATTTTTTAAATATTTTGCTTGATATTGCGTAAAATGTTTCTATTTATCCCAATGTAAGAGTCCGATTCCCATGTTCCAAGCGTCCAACTTAATGGACCTTAGTCACCAGAGAACTCCAAAATGATGTGCTCATTTGCGTAGTTAGTTGCTACAAGAATAGGATTCAATACTGAGAATTTGTACAGTAGTTGCACCCCTCTGCAAGTGTTACCCGCCCTAACATCCTGAAATGACAGCAAAAGGTGTATGTGAGAGGAGGGAGCAGGAAGGATGGTCCAATAGAGCTGGAAGTGTACAACCAAGGAATGTTCAAGACAGAGCTCTGCAACAAATGGCAAGAGTCCGGGACATGCCCTTACGGAGATCACTGCCAGTTTGCCCACGGCGTTGCAGAGCTTCGACCAGTGATCCGCCACCCGCGCTACAAGACTGAAGTCTGCCGCATGGTCCTTGCTGGGGATCCCTGCCCTTATGGACACCGCTGCCACTTCCGTCACGCCCTCACCGAGCAGGAGAAGCTCATGATATCCCTCAGGCAACCTCATCATCCTCCTGAACTTGGTTGAGGTATCATTCACTCCATTTCCATGGCTGTTTCACAAAAACTGGAATGAGCAGAATGTTTATAGTTCCCACTCAAACTAATGGTAATAATCGTATCTGTAAGTGAAGTAACAATATACAGTATAATACGTGTATACAGTTAGTACAAAATCAGGATGATGCGTATAAGTATACTGTGGATATTATACCGTGCTAAGGATGAAGATATTTTTGCTGCCGGAGGATGGAGGTTCTCTAGCTGAATTGGGAAGTCTGGAGGTTTAACTGGAGAAGCAATGAAGGATGAAGAAGCTTTTGTAATAATTTTTGTTTAGCTCATGAGTGATTAATTACAGCAGCACTATGCTGAAGGCTGCTTCTGGTGAGGCTATATGAAACCTGAAACCCAACAGATTTTTGATTAGACCATATTGTGAATTCTGTGTCGAATGTTAGGAACTTGGGGAGAAATTTATTGTTCAAAATCCCTGAGGCACATTTGATTTGCAAAGGGTTTGTTTCTATCATGTTGGCTGGTCTCATTGCCAAAATATATGCTTGACCATATTCTGCACCCTCTTAGCATGATTATGAACGCTTTACACCAGTGAGGTGTGAAATGGACTCAATAAGATGCTAATGCTAGCCAAGCTGAAGCCTAATTGTGCAATAAGATCTCCAAGTGACCCTTGTATGAATGGGGACAAAGGGTCAAAGCAAAATTCGATAGGGCAGTTTAGAAGTAGGAATGGGAACTATTATATCATATCTTCATATCTAGCGAAACTTTTGGGGAGCCAATTTGCAAGAAGCAATCAAGTGGTACTGAACCAATATGTCGCCGATAATCCAGGTACCCAGTCTTGAACATAGGTCCTTCATTCCATAATAATAGAAACTAGCAGCTTGGTGTCTCCGCCAATCTCACCTAAAAATAGAAGAGAGAAGATCATGAAACGACATAGGAATTCTGATATGTTCTAAAAGTACCAAACCAGCATACTGCTAAATGTCTGAACATCCATTGCACAGCATTCCAATTTACACAATCAAATTCCCACATTCATATCATTATAAATTACATGTCTACACAGATAGATAATCTTTCCAGCATGACAAGCAATAGAGAACATACTGTGAACTTGTTACCTTCTACATATGTATAAACAATAAAACATGATATACAATAGAAATATAGAGATTGAATTTACATCAGATATCAGTCGCCATGACGTCTTCTGCGCATTGCTATAGGATTGTTGGTCTAGTCATCCATTGATGTTCCTTGGAGGCTCATCGACCAACTACGAGTAAAGACGGAAAGGAATTGTGTAGTATTATTGAACTAATGGAAGAGCTGAACAAAGATTTAAAATGCAACAATGAAGTGTTCTGAAAACAAAATTTAACAATATAAGATTAGGTCATGTATGTACTGGTATTGTTTTGTTCTCAACGTCTGTATGTCTATGAAGTCCTCCCAACTGAGCAGGGTTGCAGGGCTAAATGCCTGGAGCTATAAAAGTGAAGCATGTTATTATGTAACCCATGAAATTAGACATCCATTTTCGCATACAAGCATTGTCCCACAGTCCATATATAACACATGTCAAAGTCACAGAGAGACAAGAAGATATCCAAGTAGTATCAACATAAGAGACATAATTAATCGTACTTTAGGAACTTAAGATTTTGGGACTAGCAGGTGAGCTTTATATCCTCCTTTTTTCCCATAACACCATTCTTTTCTTCAGCAGTTAAGGACGCCCATCAAGGGACCTCATCACTCAATAGACATCATAGTGAGGGAGAGTAAATGAGAGGAGAGGGGGTTTAAATTAATGGGGAATTTTCCAAACCAATTATTCCTATCGAACACCCATGACTCAACTAACAAGCCTTTTTAAAGCTTCATGTCTGCATGATTTTCTACCACAATAACAATAACAGCCAACGATTAACACACCATCCTAACCAAGAAAATCAACTTTTCTCAAACCAAGGAATATCTTAAAACCTCTAGTTCCCATCACGGAAGCTTTTACACCGAGGACAAGTGACATCTCAGCCTAATCCACTATTAAAGTAGAATGATGACATCAAGACAGACAGCTAAAAGCCGTAAATCAGATAGCAAAATACCTGTTTCCACAGTTGAAGCTGGTTAAGCTAATCCAAACTAATCCACCCTTTCCTTATGACTATCTCTTCAATATATCATCCTTCTTCACAGTGAAATCCCAGAGGTCCCCGTACTTTTCATCAAAGTCCCAAATATCCATAATGTTGTAATCAGCAATCAACTTGTCAAGTGCTCCCCTTTCCATGTTGTATATTTGGGGTTCAAAATTGTGAGGTTTGTCGGGTTTATCCATCTCAATTATGCAAACCACGATTACAAAGAGAGCTGCTCCAATGTACAGATACTCCCCCTACAATTAGGCAACCGAAAAACAAAAAAGCACAAAATCACTCTGTGTTTATAGTGCAAAGTGCAATCATTAGATATTGTACGCTACTGGCAGATGGAAATACATCCAGGAAGAGCCATGAAATAGGACATGTCCAAAAACGAATCAGAAACCCACGGCTCAATTGTCAGGTGTTAATCACTTACTTAGTAGTAAGCCACAACCAATGCTTCTACAAACATACATAAAGATCAGAAGAATTGAACATTGGAAACCCGTGGGGGGCTCAATTGAGTTGTATTCTTCAGCAAGTGTTTCCAAAAACGGCGCTGAGACGAATCACAAAAGGCATACACAAATGCTATCAGAATTAGATGTCCCAACTAAAAAGCCTTCGCTTCAGCAGCATATCCCTTCATACAGGTCGGACTTACTCAACAGACTCATTGGTTTCCTCGTCCCCTCGCAAGAAATGCTAAACATATATGATGATTGATGAGGAGAGTTTAAGAATTATAAAAGCTGTTCTGTTCAACCCTAGGTTAGAAATTCATGTCTTGGCAAGTTTTATGATTTGCCCTCGTGTTATCAAGACCAGAAAAAAAAAAAAATGAATCTTTCAACTGTATTCCCATGAAGATTGCTCGCGCATTACTTAGCAATTATACACGATCCTAAAGAGAAGTAAACACTAAACAGTATATGATATCACCCTACAGTATAGTTTGAAAAATGAAGCTCTGAACTCAATTAACAAGGGATAACCTCATCGTCGTCTACCTTGCTCTGAAGTTTCATAGTATTTGTGATTGTCATCCCAAATCCCATATTCAAAATCTTCCTACAAACAAGCAACAGAAGCTCATCAACAACAATTTATGGACGAATTCCGCAACAATGCAGAGAGAGGGACGAACAGGGGGGACGCCATTGGTGGCCCAGCGATCATGAGGGTCTTCATTGAGGTCAGGCTCGATATCCGTCAGACCAGCTTCCCGCAATTTGGTAGATCTTCTTATGATGCTACAATAAGCATGGCGATTTTGACATTTTATGGAGGATGAAGATGAAGATGAAGAAATTGGGTCGAAAATCAAATTCAAAACCCTAGATCTCTGGCCGATTACAGTGTTGCTTAGTTTTGGGGATGAATTTGTGCAGAAGACTCTCAGAATTAACGGCTTTGCTAGCCATCTTCCAAGGCTAAAGGGTCCGTTTGGGAAGAAAATAAGTTAAACGACTAAGGGTAAATAACACTAAGGAGGGATAAGAGTCATGATGAATAAATAAGAGTAAGTTGTTTATTTTTATTTGGGAGTTTATAAAAAATAATGATTAATTTTTATTTGAAAGAATAGGATAATAAATAAGAGTAATGAAAAAATTCATACATATATCCTCACCAAATTTTTATTTGGAAGAATAGACTAATTTTTCGTACACTATATTTTGACAAAATAATGGTCAAAAACAAGCACTTAGTAAATTCTCAGTTAGATTTTTTTAGGATTAACGCATTTATTTAATATTTGAAATTGTATTAATTTAATTTAAAAATATATTGTAGATATTGAATGACCAATTAAAATTGAATGAATTTATCCCCTTGTTGCCAAAAAAAAGGGTACATGTTTGTAGAAAAATTTTGGCTGTGAACCAGCGCGGCTTCGCTTTCGGTGAGCAGTGTGAGTCGTGAATCTTGATGACTAGCTTTTTGTCCAGCGTAACATGCACGTTAAACCCTAGACTGATTCAGAGCGTGTACGACCGTTGATCCCTATATCAGTAAAGGCGATCTAACACATGCGATTGAGACACGTCAAAATCTACTTTTTGAGGCTACTTTATTTCATTCAGCGTATCTCCCACGCCTACAAACCCCCTCTTTCGGCGCCATTGTTACTCTGCCTCTGATCTCTTCTCCCATCTATAAAACCCCCTCCTCCCACTTCCTCTCTCCCCAACATCAAACCCTAATTTCCTCAATTTCTACTTGAGAGAGAGAGAGAGAGAGAAGAGAAGAGTAGTGGGAAAGGGAGATGAGCCCAGAGAAATTTGTGGGCATGGAGGGCTTGGGAAGGACGATCCAGACACCCTTTGAATTTGATCAGTTGAGATATCCTTCCCAAGACCCCCCATGCCAATGATTTTCTCTGGTTTTTCCCTTTCCCCTCAACTTTTCATAGTTCTTTATCCCAATTTTATTCTCATATTTATGTCTCTACCTATTTTACTCTTCTCAGTTCATAAAAAAATTCAATTGAGAAAAAGTATACTCTTGTGTGTGGTTATCCGGATCTGTAAATCCGGATTACTCTATAATTTGTGTTTAACATCATTCAAATAACATGTTATTTTATGAAAAGCAATATGCAGTAGATGTAATCTTAAGATTAACACACATCTAACACCCCTTTAAGGCAATTTAAGTTAATACAAATCTTATTCTGGTTATGACTTGTACCAATGTCATCTGTGTTTGCAATAACAAGTACTGTTAAGCCTAGGTTTCTATTCAATGAAGTATCATTGATCACATATTTAGGTAAAAATGACTATATTGTCAAAGTATGTACATGTAGTCCTGTTTCTCACTGTAATAATTAGGTTAGTCATGATTTGCTTTCTAATGAGTGAGTAACTAATGTGACCAACCTAATGAAGGTTGAGCATGAGCAGCATAGGTGTATTTCATCGGAGTACATGGTGCGGTATTGTCAAGGATGAATTGTCGATGTAAACAATGATGATGTCATGTGAAACGTGGATAATCATTCAATCTTTGGTGGTGCTTGCACCATGTGTTCTGTTGTAGGATGCACAAATGTTGCTTCTGTTCTGCACAGCTAGACCATCACCAATTTGGCCGGTGCTGTACTTCAGTAGAAAGTAGATTTTGAGAAAACACAAGTACTGATTTTAAGATTGCGATTGCTATGTAGATCCATCCCTCACTTCATGGAGCTTGTTGCTTGTGACTTGATCTTTGTGGGATGTATTCAAATTCATGTCACAAATGAGCAGGTGTCTAGGGCAGTAGTTTAACCGAGCCAACTTGGCGAGGTCTCAAATTCGATTGGGTTGAAGCTTGGCTCGAGCTTGGGTCAAGTTAGACCTAAGCTAACTTCTTAACTTTGTGGAGCCAAGACTGAGCTTAATTAGGTTGAGATTAGGTTTTCTTTCTATTTTGCCTATACTGGGATCACAAGTTAAGAGATAAACATCATAGCTTGATCAGATTTCATGTCGGTCGGGACTCAGGACACAGGTTTGAGGAAAGCTAGCAATTAAAAGTTGACAGGAATTCAAGCCTATTTCAGCTTATTTTCTTCAGCAACACAGTTTTTAGTATGAAGACAATTCAAGCCTATTTCAGCTGTTCAAACTAGCAATTCAAAGTCGATAGGAATGCGTAGCGATTAGAAGTGGTTATCAGCGGCTGTAAAATTGTCTATACAAACAGTGTTAGGAGTGATTAGACAATTAAAAGCAATCAGAAGATTTGAGAATATTACATGGTGAAAGGAGTATGTTCAAATGCATTATAGAGTTGTACCATCTCTAGGCATTTTGGGGATTTCCAAACTTTCCCTCACTATTTGTACTTGTGTCTTTTGAATGCACAGATAAATTTACAATTTAAAATTTGAAATTAATGTAGAATTAGGAGTTTTTTTCCAAGGGAAAAAAAAGGAAAGAAAAAGGAGAATCAACCCATGTGCGCTCCAAGTTAGAGCATTTTCGGCCAGGGTTTCAATTTTATGTTAACAAAAGTTTTACAATTTTGAAATTTGCATTTCATTACTTCTTCAACCTATGGAACTCTAATTTTAATCATCCAATGAAAATATTTGTCATGAACCCGGCTTATAACACATAACCTATTTTTTAAATCATTTAAAAATTATATACTTACTCTAAAAAAAAGAAAAAACGGAAAAAATATTTTAAAAAGCCAAAAGTTACACGCGGGGAGACATGCACAGGTGTGCTCCCCTGTGTCTCACTTTTTTTCTTTTCCTTTTATTTTGCGACACTTGTCAACGTGGGATTCACGTTCCTCTTTCATGCTTCACGCTGCGAATGCTTTTAGGGGGTGTAAACCTAAGCGTGAGCCAAGGCCTTAGTGCCCCAAGCTTTGAGATGAGTCCAAGCTCAACTTATACCAAATCAAGCGACTCTCGAGTCTAGCTCACTTGGGCTCCGCTCTGCTCTTCTCAATTACATTATAACTCATAATAGCATTTGCAGCGGGGTCATGAAAGAGGAACGCGGGCCCCATGTTGACAAGTGTCGCAAAATGAAAGAAAAAGAAAAAAAATGACGAGGGGGAGCACGCCTGTGCGTGTCTCCCCGCGTGTAACTTTTGACTGTTTAAAATATTTTTTTTATTTTTTCTTTTTTTTGGAGTAAGTATATAAATTTTAAATGATTTAAAAAATAGATTGTGTGTTACAAGGTGGGTCAACGATAAATATTTTTATTGGATTATTAAAATTGGAGTTCCATAGATTGGAGAAGTGATGAAATACAAGTTCCAAAATTGTGAAACTTTTGCTAATGTGGCAGGCTAGAGTTTCAAAACTCTGGCTGGGAATGCTCTAAGTATGATGCCACTTCATTAACGACGAGTCACCCTATTTTGACGATGATTGTTCTCATCATGGACAATAACCGATTACTTATATGGCTTATTTAGTTTTCTGTAATCAAAGTTGTAATGTAATCGAAATAGTAGTGATGATCCTATTATCATGTTCCGTTACCATTAAGGGAAGTAAGTAAGATTACGTTGTAATCATATTTACCTCAATCTATGTAAATAAAATTAATCGATTTTTCTTAAATTATTGTAATTACATATCTTCGAATCAAAGTCTACTCAACCATAAGATATTATCTATGATGACATTCTCTCTCTTCTCTGCATTGTTTCCCTTCTGTTTTCCATCTCGTAGTACTACACCACCACATTTTGAAAGGTTTTAAGCTCCCATCTCATCCCCTCTCTCTTCTCCAAATTAGATAAAATTTAAACGAAACTATGATCATATTATTGTAAGTGCATTTTTGTACATTCTAGACATCATTATCTCTTTTTTTTTTCTCTCTCTCTCTCTCACGCGCGCACACATACATCACCTTCTCTCTCTACTTGCTAAAGTTGAACAACATTATGTAATTGTAATTTAAAGGAAACAAAGTGAAATAAGTCTCAGGTGAAGCATCATAATCATAATGATAAAATATTGAATGATAATTATCAAAAAAACTATACCATTACAATGATAAATAATTAAAGTAGACGAAATAAAAGTGAATTGAATTGTAATTACTTTACACCACATGTAAAATGAAGTCGTATTTATAACTGAATTCATCCCATTACAATTGAAAAAACTTTGTAACCAAGCATTATAATGTAATTATTATCCCATTTCAGTACACTGATAATTTTATTAAATAATTAATTTTATTATATAGTGATTACATTATTATAAACCAAATACGATATTAGAGACTAAAAAAAAAAAACTAACAAGCCAATTAATAGTCTTACATTGGAATGACCTTTCGATCAACGGGGGTCATTGACTAGGTCAGTGCCTCGCTCCCCAGTCCTACCCAACCTTGCCGGGTCAAGTCTCAACTAAGGGCCCAATCAATGGCAAGTTTTTCATCATAAAAAATATATATAATCCCCGCCCGCCCCCCGCCCTCAACAAAAAAAAAAAAAACAGAGATGCGCACTAAAACTGCTAAACAAGTCAACTTAGGTTGAGTTTATATTCTTATTGAATTTAAACGAATCAAGGATTGAACCTAAACCCATTTATTACATGGGTTGAAAACCTTGACATATATCCGTTTATTTTGTTAATGGATTGACATGAAGTTCATCCATTAGTCTGTTTAATATCAACTAGTCAGATTTAGGTTATCTAATTACTCATTCCACTTAACATTTCAACTAAAATATGATTATGAAGCCTCATAACCCAATTCTTTGACCATAATATATCATCATAATGCAATCGTTGTCTATGATCCACTAAAACCACAAGTCCACAAACATAGATGAGCTCGATCAAACCCCATATTTTCACAATTCCCTCCTAAAAATAGACGATATTTGGGTAAATGAGTCGATCTATGTAACCCATTTAATTAAATGGGTTAAACAAATATTTTTTTCTTGTTTAATTAAACGGGTTAAATGTGCTAACCCATTTAAATAATCAGCTTGAAAATCTGTGCTCAACTCCACTTAACTTCATGTTTGATTAGGGTTCGTAATCGAGTCGAATCAGTTTTTAATAGCCCTAATTTGCACACATAACCTCCATTGAATTATCTCAGGGAACAGAAGAAAGAAACCCCGAATTTTTATATGAGCCATTTTTTTCTCACTTGAAGAGACCATAACTTTTTCATTTCTACTTCCATTCCATTAAAAGGCAAAAAATTAAATGGCAGAAATTCTAACCGCTTGAAAATGGGTCTGAATTTAGACAAATCTAATCCAAATCCCACTATTGTCGTCCCTGGCCTTAAGTTTAGAATTTGCTATCATTCAGCCAAGGATACCACTATAGAATAACACTAACCACAAAACTAGAGACATTACATGCCCACTGTCATGGGGGGCCGAATTTCCCATCATTTAGCCAAGACTACCACTATAGAATCACACTATCTACAGAACTATAGACATAACATGATCATAGTCATTGTAGGTAAAGCAAAGTCAGTCAGTCCAAAATAGGGTCAATAGAAGATTAGATCAGTAATGGCATGCTAATAAAAAAATCGTCTCGTTTAGAGTTTGTGAATAGGTCAGCCTGTACTTGAGATGTTTATCGATTCGATTTTTTTGTTGTTGTTAACTATCTAACATTATAGTTTGTTTGTTACACAGTTACATTTGTAACGGACAATATATATGCGTCAAATTTGTGCATGTTTATTCCTTTTTAACATGGGTCAAAAAAGAATTGGTTTCGGTTAACTTAATCCAACCCACTTATTCACAAGGAATAGCTCAACTAGACCCAATTAATTTATGGGTCACCATGACCTAAACAGAAGAGTATTAATGGACCAAACTTAATCTGCGTCCTTTCCCCACTGTTGATTCCATATAAGGGCCCAATCGGTTTCATATACCTGTTGGGCGGGGGACTAGAGATGGAAAAGTTTGATCCAACGCGATAGCCAAACCTAAACCCAACTTAAAGTTATTAGGAGAAACACGTACCCAACATGAACCAAACCGATTTCCACCGTAGTTAATACAATTTGAGCGTTTAGCTTGAAAACATATTATTTTTCAATTTTGAGTAGATCTAAACTGTTTGAAAGACTGACAGTTTGACACAAAGTTGACACGTTCACTAAAGGGGTCAACCCTCACCGGCCCATTACCCGGCTCTAGAGGGAACCATCTCAGCACTTGTGTAAAAACAAGTTATTTCAAAACAGAATGGGATAACTTATGGTTAATTAATGGCTAGTGGCATTGGCAAGAAATCCCACTTTTCCTGTCTCCAGCTTAAGAGTTTTCTACCAAACTGCCTTGATTTAGACTTTCAAGCAAACCTGTGATAGAAGCAGCAAAGCTACCAGAAAGAATATTCATATCAGAAGATAACTCCAACGACCAAAACCTTCAAAAACACGCATTCCTGATATTATGAATGGATGGATTGCAAGAAACCATGCATTAGATCCATCAAATTAATTACAACCAATTAATAAAATCATTAGCACATAGGATTTATTTACAATGGGGAACCACAAATTTGAGACATATTCACAGATATATATACAAAGATGAATTTGCAAACTAAAGAACTCTCGAGCACACTCCCCTCAAAATCCCAGATCGATTAGAGGTAGATTACATAAATATCAGTAAAGAGGGAGCGAAAGGCGCTCTTTTCCGTCCTTTAACTGCCGACTTCCTAGAAGTCATGCCCAACAGTAACATAAAAACAAATCCTGAATGATAGAAGTCCATTTTTTTGATTTTCGTTCTTTGGTTCTTGACTTTTAAGTAATTGACAAATTTACGCAAATGGCTAAGCATGATACGATCAAGCTGGAAAAGTGGAATATTTCAACATACTGCAGACAGCCACATCCAGCTCTCAAGAAGAGCAGTGATTGAAGTACATCAGCGGCCTGGCTCGTGTAGTGGATTCAGCTGGCTTGAAGAGAGGAAAGCCATTGCTCCATGTACTTTCTGCTTTCTGTTGACAATGAATGAACACAGAAAATAGACTCAGAATCAGCGCAAACAGCAGAAGTTCAAATCATTTCATTACTTCAGAATTTGCATTTCGTTATCTCAGCAGTACACGAAGTAGCAACCCATGACTAGATTGAAGACCAGTTGCTACCAAGAGAGGATCCCTTTCACTAGCATGCTTGCAGAAAGAAAATAGGTGAGGTCCAAGGATAGCAAAATCTGTCTAACTTCATTAGTCTCGCAACAAAATTGATGAACCACAAATTTGGAATCCTATGGCTTCTACAAAATGACTTTTAGTCGTGTTCAGTATGTATCATCTACTTGGATCCATTTACATGTGTGTACATGATCAATGAATTTTAAGCAGAGCTCTAACCTTTCAAAGGAAACCCAAAGTTCGCAAAACCTATCAACATATAATACAAAGCTTTTGAAAGAAGTTCAAAAATTTGAGAACTTGAAAATGTCTTCAAAAACTTTGGACTTTGTAGAAACTTGTGAAGCTCTAAAACTTTCAGGGTAGCTATGAAATTTTCCCTAAGAATTTCATAGGCCAGCCTGGAGACTGTAAGGTGAATAAACAAGAGTCACTGAGATCCTCCCCAAAAGGCCATGAACAAGGAGAAACGATGGTATGGTGCAGGACCTTTCTAAGTCTCATCAATCAACTCTATCGAGGCTCCGGTGATCTTAAGCTTCACACAGTGCTTTTCAGCAAATGACATGTTACGTAGGATCCATGTGCAACCTCATATCCACTAAAGCAGAGAAAAGACATTTGACACATACTCGGGGAAAAAACACAAAGATAAATTATAGACACTGAGAAATATACTCAAAAATTTAAAAGAACATAAACCAAGATCGGCGTACTTAGTCAGAAGTTAAGAGATACATAAAAGTAAGACTTCACAGACCACCAAATCTAACCCTACTTGCTGCACAAAAATTGTTTTCAACCAGCTTGTAGGTTTGTGATAGTTCAGAACATAAGTGCTTGCAGCGCTAAAAACACCCCCCTCCCCCAAAAAAAAAAACCAAAACCAGAAAAAGGAAAAGAAAAAGGGACGAAAAGGATACAGGGCCTTTACTGGCAACATAAGGGAGAGAAAAAACTATAAATAATTGGGCTCAAGCTAAGTGCTCTTCTAAATAGGACCTGCTTTGCTATACTAGTACAAATCACAATTTCACGCCATACTTAGCTATTTGGCTAAAAATTTGAAGATATACAGCAGTGACTCTTCTGCAACTAGCACCTTCATAATAGTAAAAGTGGGCAGAATGCTTCAACATGGACAGCCGAAATATTTGGTAAATAGATCCCTCTCTCTCTCTCACACACACACACACAACACAGTGAAAAGTGATCTCAAAATGTCAGACCGGTCTTCTCTTTTACGCCCAACAGGACGATCTAGACTTATGAGTTTCTGGGTATGAGACAACAATGTCTGCTAGGACTTTAGCCTTTGGCAAGGGATTATCAAACAGTTGGAACATTCACAGAGAATTCTAATAGACCTTCAGTTATAGATTGCTCATATATTCACTTCAAAGATCATAAAAGTAACTTAATGCTCCTGGTTTAGCAATTTTATATCCAAGTTATTAGATGATAAAGAGCCTAAACCAGGGATGCCACTGGCAAATCCAAGTTTCACCTCTCAAAGAACATCATGATTGCAATGAATTAAAAATGATTTCATAAGATGTCAAAATTTCATCTAGCAGTTGAACACCTAATCCAAGACAGAATGGTTGCCATTATTTCCCCACACACACTGCAAACCTTTTTTTCATAGGGTCATTCTCTAACAATTGCAACATACTGATGTCCACCCATTCTCAGCTCTGTTGTGCAAAATCACATATGTGACCCCCCCCCCCCCCTTCCCACAAAGCCCTTCTCTCTCCCCGTGTTTCAGGGTCATTCAGTCTACACTTCACAGAAGGTTAAAACTCAAACACAGCCAAGTTGTGTTCACATGAATGGAACACAGGGAGGAAGATGGAAAAAAAAACCCCAATCTCCACTGCACCACTTCACGGCAGGCAAGGGATGATTTCTGATTCTAAATTATTATCGCAGAACAATTTCAGTATGGAGACAAACATGTTCTGGGACTACACGAGCAACATGAATCTTGTTGTCTACACTGCCAAAGTGTGGTCCAGGGAAATTCACACGTATGCGACCGTACCCCCTATGAGACATACTAACAAAATCTCATAACAATGAATGATATGAACTATGAAGGACAAGTTGACAGAATTGCCATGGGTCAATACCATCCCAAAATATTGTAATCCCACAAGCTTGGAGAGCAAAAGAAACCGACCACCACCACCAACAACCCTAAGAGAACCTATTGGGCTACACAACAACAAGTAGTTTGCTGCTGAAGCAAAAATTTCATATGAGAGGGCACTAACAAAATTTGAGGTTGGTAGCTGGTCATATAAGAAGGCACCGCTCAAAACCAAAACCTATGGTGAACGGGCCGGGGCCGGGGCCGGGGCCGGTCAGAGTAAAACAGCTAATTCAAGAGAAGGAAGGCCAAATCATACTTTCAAGCAGGGGAATTGGCAATTCTCAAAGAAGCCAGAGTTAGTCAAACAAAGATCTGGCAATCTGGAGCTCTTAACATCAACTTAACTGGAGTTTCAATACAACCAAATAGACTATCCAACACTTCATTTTAGGGTTTGATAATCTCCACGCAAAAACAATTAGTTACTTTTTCTCCCCCATTCTTTAGAAACTGCATAAGCACATACTAAAGTCAAGAACGCTTTTTTTCTGAATAGCATTGTTTCATAAACTTCAAGAGCTAGATGCTACACTCAGGAATCAGGATCATACTAAAGTTAAGAAGTCCACAGCGCTTTTTCTGAATAGCATTGTTTCATAAACTTAAAGAACTAGATCAAATACAATCAGGATGCTTAGAGGACCAAGGTATTGTGACTTCTGATATACACACTTTGAGTTTTAATCAAACGAGCATGTTTAGCTTGATTTCGCAAAAGAAAGTTCCGTATAAGAGGATGACTGACGTGACAGACAATGGAATCCAATTGAACCTCAGATAATAATTTTCCCCACTTCCCATATCAAAAGCTAGTAGAACCAACATAAAGCTATGAACAAGCATATAACAAAAGCCTTACCTGCAGCATAGTCTGAGACACTGCCAACAATGCCGAGCCTGTTCTTTTCACTGCCTCGCTTCCCCCCATGCCCACGGCCATAGCAAGGGACGAGCACACCAAATCCACCATCAATCTCATCCTCACTCAAGAACCCAGGAGCATGAGGCTCAGACCATCCTATTGACCAATCTGAATCATCTGCTGATTCAGAATCAGAGAAACACCCTCCATCAGATGGCACAAGAACAACATCATACTCCTTATCAATCTTCCCTTGCTCCTGACTACGCCATTTTCGCCTAACCCTCCTAGAATCAGAAGCTACATTGCCCCCACCAGCAACAGGAAACTTCAACACATCCAACTCCAACACATTTGATTCACTGGATGAGTTTAGAGAAGAACCATTGTGGAGTTTACCCTTTTTTCTTTTGCCACTCCACAACCACCAAGACAGGTTGGGGAATGCCAGAGACATATATAAACCTGAATTTCTCACCAACCCTGGATCTTCCCTTCTCCCAAATGTGTCGGTTTTTAAAAAAGATATAATCTTCACATAAAATAAATGAACCCCACAAACGAAAAACTGCAGCAAAAAAACAACATGATGTTATTATCAATGCTGGATACCCCAATCACATATTTGGCTAGCAATAAATGAAGAATTACTTCATCACAACATGCAATTACCAAAATGCTATTTCCAATTCTGTAAAATTATATGAATCTCTTAATAATGAAATAGAATTCCATTTCAATCATACCATATTCCCAAATTATCAATCTACCCCATCTTTTACCAAATTCAACCAAAGTTAATTTGAAATCTCATACCAGCGAACCACAATAAAGCAAACAAATCAATTTTCCATCACGACAGAAACTCAGAAGGGGGCCAAGAAACCAAAAACCAAAATGAACCCAGAACTTGCCTTGATCGAGAAACTTCGAATATCGAAAGACAGAGAAGAGAGAGATTAATAGAGAGAGACTTTGGATAGAAGCAGAAGTTGAGAAGAAAAGCTTAAAAAGAGGCTGAATTGTTCAGAACTCTTCGTCCAACACGTCACTCTCTCTCTCTCTCTCTAAATTCACCAGGGCAGAGAAATTTTGGAGAGAGAAGGAAGTTGTGAGGAAGCAGCCTGCTTCTAAAATTCTAATCTCATTTCAATTAAACAAACTCGTGGTTCATTGAATCTCAAATCATGGAGTTCTTAGTTTCTCTCTCATGGATTATATTTAATTTATCTAATTTAATTTCTATCTCATCGTGATTTGCCTGCCCTTTAGAATTCAGAATCAAGACACTTTAATCGATAATATTAACATTCCAATATTACGGCGTGTTTTTTCGAAATTTCCAAGAAATTAATAATTCTGATGTTGGGCCCACTTTACGGCGCTTCTGTCATGGTAGGCCCAAATTGGATTTTGGGCTTTTCTTGGCCACACGCTCACTGGTTGAGCAGCCACCGTTTAAGATTTTGACGAGAGAGGACATAAGTCAATCAATTTTGACTATTTAGGAAATTAGCATTTAAGGGTGGTTTTTGGAAAATTAGGAATATTAGGTTTTAAGTATTGAAAAGTAGTATTTTATATTTGTTTTTTTTTCAGAAGAACTCTTTAAAAATTTTATTTTTGAAAATTATTTATATTTTTTTATATTAATTTATGTTATTCAGTTAACTCAATCGCTAATTTACGAAACACATTTTCTTCAACCGTTCATCTAAACAGCTATTCGCTAATAGTTAAATTATAAAATCTATTTGTTTCATAAACAACTATCCACTACTTATACAACTAATTTTTTTTGAATAGGGCCAATAATTTTGGATCGATAGGTACGTGCAGTTTTTTTATTTTTTTAAATCCTCTATTTTTTTATGCCTTTTTTTAAAAATAAAGTTTCTTAATTTAAATTATGTCATGTTATTGAATTTATGGACTGTCCTAAATACAAGTGGTGATATAAACCTATGATTTTATTTTATTTTTCAAGTGCAAGCCTGTAATAATTTTGAGCCATTGATTTGTTGGAGATTAAGATATTTGAAATGGTGAACACGTGGATGCCTAGCCATCACATTTCTGAGATCGTCTTTACATACTTGGGCTCGTAGAGGATGAGTGCTGGATTGGATTGGGCTGGGTTAGCATATTATGGGCCTCCAAAATTGAATTGTGCAAGACTGAACTTGGTGCCATTTGTAAGCCTTACTTTTAAAATCTGTAATTGAGTAGTCCATTCATTTTTATTTTTTTTTTCCCGATTATTAAAAAGCCTAAGGTTTGAAAAATAGAGTGCGATCCTAAACAAAATAAACACGCATGACAAACAGTCTCCAAGCGAAATTACAATAAAGGAGACCAGCACAAATTCCTTAGTGTTCATTTTAGGGCCTCCATTAAATAGCATATTGATTTTTTCCCCCCTAAAAGTCGGTTTTCATCCCTCAAAACCATGAATGAGACCAAAATGTGGGACGAAAAGCTGGACCAAATTTACTCATTCCGGCTTGATCTTTTAGATAAAATATATATTGCATAGCCCTAACTATCGAGCGTAATATTTAAATCAATCAATTTTGATATGAATGCAAAACATTTAAAAAAATCACAATTTTTAACCCCTATTTTCTTTGAACACACCCACCAACAAGACTCCTCAATCCTCATTATTCTCCTACAATATATGTATCCTCCACATGCCCTCCATATACTCAACTTAAAAAGAAAAATAAAATTATCCAAGAGAGAAAAGAAGAGCAAAACAAGGAAATAAAAAAAGAAGTTAATTATATGAAAATAATTGAATTTTGTGCAACTCCCCACTAACAAAAGTCACAGGTATCAAGGAGGAGTGGACGAGTAGTAGTGAAAATTTGACCGGCAATGAAGTGAAGTGTCCAAAAAAGAAGGCAAAGGCAAACAAAAAGAATGCAAATACAAACGTCGGAAGCACGGGCCTTCCCATCCAATGTCCTCTTTTTTATCCCACTAACACAACTATCCACACCCCCACACCCACCAACACTATAAAGTGACATTCCTTCCGACGGGATCCGAGGACATCAGACACTCACACATCCTATTTCATCTGTTTCCCTCTTCACATGGCCAGTCAAGTTCAGACCGAGCCGTTGTGCTGGTCCGAGAAGATGGATCGTGAGAGTTACATATGAGTTGACTATTCTCTTACTGCACATAGAATTGCTTGTGCTCATCTTTGATACCATTGTTGGGCCTACACTGATTCGAAAAATTGGATAACGAGAGTCACATATGAGTTGAACTCAACTTTTACCCAAAACCCAAGTTACTATGTTTTGGGTGCCAATACACCATTTTTATAAGGTTGATGTATATATGGCATTAATTCACCTGTGGAATTTTCCGATATATTTCAAATTCGAAACTTAACAATTCTCATATTAACTTATTGTCGTAATACAAAATGTAGCTTACGTAGCCTTCATGCTTCATGTTTAAAAGATTTTCAAGTGAGACATGTGTTAGTTTGAGTTTTTAATTGAGATAGTTCTTAAATGTTTGACAATTGAATCGCTCAATTTGAATTCGAGTTTGATGAATTACATATTCTTTTGTGCTTGTACTAATAAGATGTTAAGAGCAGGAGATGCTACTATTAATTATGTTCTATCTGTGTTTTAGTATGAATGTATGATCAGGGTACTCTTATAGCACTGAAAACCAAAAAAAAAAAGTTAAAGGCAATTGCATTTCAAAGCATTTCTGATAACCAAAATCTGTTTTATCCTTGTAACGAAAAAGCTAGCCACTCTCTCCATCTTAAAAGAAAGTGCCATGTTTGTCTACCCATTTCTTTAGAGAGGTTTGGAAAAAATGGGACAGGGTGGAAAACCAAAAACCCTTTTGTGAGTTTCAATTTGGTGAGAAGAACAAGAGCCTTTCACGCGCCATTCAATGTTCAGTTAATATCCAGCAATGGATTGGACCATAAAATTGGGTAAACTTTTTTTTTTAACAAGGGTAAATAACACTAAAGGGATGTTAAGAGCCTATTCTCACAAGAGCACGCCCAACTACATCATCTGCTAAAATAGCCTTAAGAGATGGAGAAAAATAAATATCTGAAGAGAAGGGCACTGTAATTGAGTGCTCAAATTTGGAAAGCCAGTCAGTCGCCATATTTGCTTCCCCGAAAATGTGGGTGATGAGTAAATGGATACCTTGAGTCTGCCATAGATGAATATCGTTGATAATATTCGATATTTGCCAAGGAATTTGAATATGTCCTTTTAGTGCTTGAATCACTATCTTATTATCACCTTCAATAGTTATCTGCTTGAATCCAGCCTGAATTGCTAATCGTAGTCCATCTCTCAATGCTCTCGCTTCTGCAACTAGAATAGATGTATTGCCGTAAAAATGCGCTCCTGCCTTCACAAGCTTGCCCGTCCAGTCCCGGATGATGAAGCCTCCTGCTGCTGATGAGTTGATGAGGGATCCATCAAAATTGAGTTTGACGAATCCCGATGATGGGGGATGCCACCTCACAAGATGAAGTGAGGTAGTAGGGGAAGAAGAAGGTCCCCTAAAAAAAAGGTCAACCGACAGACGAGTTCGGATTCGCCACTCTGCATTTGCTTTTTTTGCTCGTACTATGCACGCAACAGGATTGAAAATTTCATTATTGAAAACTGTTGCATTCCTAGATTTCCAAATACTCCACAAGATAAATGAGAATTTCTGTTCCAAGGTTGGATTGTGAAAGGAATGCAACTTGTTTAAACAACGTAAAAAACTCTGGCATCCTGTAGGAGAGAAGGCAAATGGAATCCATTGATGCTTTGCCGCTAGATCCCAAACTTTCTTGACCATTTGGCAATCTTTGAAGAGATGTTCGGTAGACTCGATCTCATATAGACAGAGGGGGCATACTGGATTGAAATTAAGCCCCCTTTTAAGTAGATTACCTCTAACAGGTAGATAATTATGGCAAAGTTGCCAAATGAAGACTTTGATTTTAGGCAACGTGTCAATATTCCAAATCCATTTATAAGACCATGATGATGAGTTATGCGAATGGATGCCATGGGCTGCCCATGTAGCTAATTTGGTTGTGAAGGTACCTGAGCTATTCAATCCCCAACAAAAAGAGTCACTAGTTTCATGGATGGGTATAGTAATACCCTATATCTTTTGTACAACATGATGATTATTGAGGAGTTGACTTAGTTTGGGAACGTCCCATTCTGAATTATCCCGAATAAATTCGCAAACTTTAGCTTCAGGGTGGGCAATACTATCTTCGGACACACCCAGGATCTCAACTAAATTATTGTTTTCGACCCAATTATCAAACCAAAAGGAGATCTCATCCCCTCTGCCTATTCTCCAAATAATACCTTTTTGGAGAAGACTCCTGCATTTCAATAAACTCTTCCAAATTGGTGAATCCGTGTTTTTCCGTGCACATTGAAATAGCTTTGAAGAGTGTAGGTACTTGGCCCTCATATATTGGACCCAAAGACTAGGAACATTAGTAAGTATTTTCCAGGCCAGTTTACACTGAAAAGCCTTATTAACGGCTTCAGTTTTCCGCAACCCTAATCCACCTTTGCTTTTAGGTCTACAAACGTTATCCCACGCTATAAGTGGCAAGCCTTTTTCTGTGTTAGATTTTCTCCAAAAGAATTCTTTATTGCATTTATCTAGGTAACTGCTAGTTTTTGATGGTAACTCAAAGCATTGCATTGTGTGTGCTGGGAGTGATTCTAAATGTGACTGTATGAGAATTGTTCTACCTGCTTTAGATAGGCAATTTGCTTTCCATTCTTCTAATTTTGAAGTTGCTTTGCTGATAATTTCCTGGAAAGTTGAGTAAGAAGGCCGACCCTGAAAAATTGAGCATCCTAGATATTTACCCAAAGACTCTCGATGCGAAATGTTGAATATTGCAGTCACTAGTTGCTTTTGTGTAGCCGTCGCATTATGCGAGAAAGTCAAAGCAGATTTGTGTAATTGACTAATTGTCCTGAAGTTGAACAAAAGAAGTCAAGGATGCTTTTAAGTTTGGTACAACTTCCCATATTAGTTTTGCAAAAATAATAGGCAGTCATCAGCGAAAAGTAGGCACGGAATTATGACAGAAGAAGGGCAAATCTTAACTCCTACTCCAAATCTGGGAGTATTAGCTTTTTTTAGAAGCATATTATTTAAGGCCTCCATACATAGGATAAAAAGATAATGGGAAAGGGGATCCCCTTGTCTAATTCCTCTTGTCGGGGTAAAAAGGCCATTAGGTTCATCATTAACAATGATTGAGTACGAAACTGAAGAGATGCATTGTTTGATCCATGAATTCCAACTAGGATGAAAGCCTAACTCTTGGAGACATTTTAGCAAAAAGTCTCATTCAATTCTGTCGTACGCTTTCTCCATGTCTAATTTTATAGCCGCCCAAGCAGTCTTAGTTTTAAGGTTTTTAAATTTATGCATAATTTCATGCGTTAACAGAATATTATCATGTATAAATCCACCAGGTACAAAGGCACTTTGGAAGGGAGAAACTAGACGGTCTAGAAGGGGTCTCAACCTGTTGACAAGTATTTTCGAAATAATTTTATAAATCGTAGAACAAAGGCTTATGGGTCTGTAATGGCTAGTCTATGTAGGGCTATTTGATTTTGGAATAAGAGCAATAAAGGTATGGTTAATCTCCTTAAGGATTTTACCATTCATGAAGAATTCAAGAATACAGTTAAAAAGGTCCTTCTTGATTAGATGCCAGTAGTTCTTAAAAAAACCCGCACCAAAACCATCCGGTCCTGGTGTCTTATTAGAATCCATGCTGAACAAGGCAGCTTCAACCTCATCTAGATTTGGAAGTTTTATAAGTTCACTGTTATCAAGGTCTGAAATTACTTTCTATAGCCCTAAGTTTGGTAATACTCTGGCATTGTTATGCACAGATTTGAATCTCTGCTTGTAGTCTGAAATGAATTTCTCCGCAATCAATTTGTGATCATCAAGCCAAATACCACAATCATCTCGTAATTTCATAACTAACTTCCTCTTCCTTCTAGCATTGGCCTGTTTATGAAAGAACTTAGAGTTTCTATCGCCGTTGACCAACCATTCTTTTCGTGCTAATTTTCCCCAGTATTTCTGATTAAACAGCATAATTTTCTCTCGTTGTTTCAAAAGGCGTTGCATCCAGGAATTAAACCGCTGACTATTAGGGTGAGCTATTAGTCTTTCCTCCACATATATCATACACTTAGGAGTATTTAGAGCATTCTCAGCCGGAGTTTCGAATTGGCCTGTCACGTCAGCAAAAGTTTCACAATTTTGGAACTTGCATTCTATCACTTCTCCAACCAATGGAACTCATTTAAGGACAAATGAATTAAATATTTTATTTTGGATCCACTTTATAACACATTATTATTTTTTTAACTACCTAAATAATATTTAGACATTTAAAAAAAATAAATTAAAAAAATCACAAAATGACAAAACTCAAAGTGGCACGCGGGGAGAATCGCCAGTGCGTTCTCCCCGCCGTTTCCCACGCAATTCACACAGGCTGCCAAGCAAAGTCTGCCATGCATGGAGACACGCAGGCCCCACTTGTCCCACATGGTCCTGGCGCTGCTACTGCTCTTACTATCATTTGCCACATATATATATATTTTCCAGCTTGTATTTGTTATATAGATAAATTTTAATATGTGGCGTTGACGTGACTTGTGGGTATATATACTCTGAGGAGTATGCTATAGGTTTTGATAAAATTGAGTGACCCCTTTTTCACCATTTGAAGTTTTACACCGGACATGTAACTTAAATTAGGCTGTCAATTACCAAATGATTAACGTATTTTATTATATCGGATTTCACCTAAAAGATGACACATTTTCACTCTACAACAACGAGTTTTCTTTAAAAAATTTTATTGAGAAACTAATAATTTTGCATGAAAAGAAAGACCCCCCCCCCCCCAAAAAAAAAAAAAACATATCAATTCATAGTAAATTACTTAGCCACTCACCAATTCATTTTTCACTCAATGCAGAATGACAACAATCATATAAGATTGTATATATGAAAATTTTCTATACTTTCTCATCATTTACTTTAGATTGGTTACAAGGAGTTGGGATACATACCAACTATATGCATACATATTACAGTCTCCCTTAATTACTAAAATATAATTTATTCTTTTGAATTATCATTATTTTCACCCAAATTACAACCCTTATCTATCATTTACACATATCTCCTTAGCCACCAAATTCCTTCTTCTTTTTTTTTTCTTTTTTTTTCTAACATGCTAAGATCCAAATTGTTTTTATTAATGTTGTATGTTCAATATTATCATAGATTCATAGTCAAAAGATCATAATATGTTCTTGTGTTCATATAAAATACACCCTGATTACTTTTATCGTTAAATGATATATTTCATCATGCTCTATTACTCATCATTAAATCATAAATTATTAAATAAGACAACTTTCTTATATTTTACAAAATAAAACAACTTAATTTCATATATATATATATATATATATATATAAATATATATATATAAACTCCTTTTATTAATTATGACTAGTATGATCGGCGCAGTCAATTTTTACTTTTTTCTATTTTTTACATTGAGATAATATATATTACATCTCATTAGTAACTATAATAAGTGAACTTCTAACATAGTGATTGTTACTTTAATTTCCATTTAGTAGAGCTATTCTGTTGCTTGATTTTCACAACAAGTTGGTCAATAAAAATATATTTGCCAATGTCTAGTAACACATTAGGACCCAAATCCATAATTTTTTAATTAATAATCTTTATTTTAACCGAGGAATCATGAGATGAAAAAGCCCTAGATTTAAAGCCTATTTACTAATTTACACATAGGCCACAGCTTTAACTTTTAGGTCTCGTCACGTAACTCACGTTGTGGTGCGATTGCGCATTTCACTTTACTACTACACAATAATAACATCATCATTGCGACTTCTATGCATCATGAATAAATCGTTGAGTTTTAGCAATATTTTGTAAAATTCTGAAAAAAAATTACGTAATGTGTAAAATTTTTGAGAAATTTATAAATACCTGTAAAAATATGGTGAATTAAGGGTAGAAACTAGAAACTTAAAATATAACATTTGGAGAAATTGATGTTAAAATTCTAAGATTTGAACAAATAATAAAATCTAAATTTGTCACATGCGAAAAATGTAAATGAACACTTTAGTTAACAACGTATATTATATGTTTAAATTATAACATTGGAGTCATACAACATGCTTTTTCTATATATTATTTTACTCAAGCAATAATTTATTTATTTTTTGATCCGATTTATTTAACATATACAATGAAGCTATATTAGGTCATGCAACTTTCAAACTCATGTTATTTAAGAAATTATTTTTTTTTGTTCGAATCATCAAAGGTGCAAATTTGAAAATTAACTAGATAGAATTGCACTAAACTTTATCTTCTAATTAATTTCTATCTTACATAATACTAAAATTTTATAAATAAATAAAAGTCACTCATATATAGAGTATAAACATGTATTTTGTCTATGTTAAAATTTGACATTTTACTGTCAATATAAATAAAATTTTAATTTTAATTTCCGATAACAATTTGTAGAATTTTTAGTAGTTTAGCTCATGCAATTTACATGTACACATTTAGGATAGAATTTGGTCTTGGATACTCCATTTCCGTGGAGTAGAGTTATAGTTGGCCCAATAAAATGTAGAGTTAGGGGTGGCGATGGGGTGAGTTTAATTGTACCCTCACCCATACCCATTTTCAAAATTAATACACATACCTATACCCATATTCACCGGGTGTTATAAAGTTATACTCTTGCCCATACTCACTGGATACAACAGGTATGTAGGTTTTATTCAGGTACTTATAAACAAAAAAAAAAATAAGCCCATTTTGTACTCGTATTCGACATCAAATAGTCAATATGTTACATTAATATCAAGTTTCCAACATCTCATATCATGTCGAGTACAACTAAAAGTTTGCTCATCAAAGTAATAAATTAGCGCTTCACCGAAATCTTGAATACTATTCAATTCAAGCAACAAGCAAAATATCAAAGTACAAGTAATAAATTAGAACTGTAAGCAAGTGGGTACATGTTTTATTGATTTATATGAGGCGTGTACGCGTGGGTATTGATAAAATGGGCATGTGGTGGGTACTATACATACCTGTATTCATACTCATTTTAACAATACTTGCTCCATGCCTATTTTTTTTCATTTTCACCACCCATATCTATACTCACTGGGGTAGGCTTTGCAGATTCTAGGCAGGTACGTGTTTTTTGTTGGCCCTTGGTAGACTTCGATTTCTCATCACAAATTTTCTCATTTTACAAGATTCGAACTGAAATTTTACTTAAAAAGAGAAAGTGTTAAACCATTTAAACTAACCTATATTATGTATGTTTGTTTTGACTTGAATTCATTGTGATAATACCCACTAAAGAACTGTTTTTGCAAATGAGCATGAGAGACACTTTGCAAGCAGATTGATTGACTGATTAGAAAAGAGGATAACGATAAGGTTGAATAATTAGTCATACATAACAAAAAAAGGGCTGTGCGAATATCTCAACGCTGACTTATGGGGCATTATATGCTTTCAGCTTTTACTTTTGCATGTGAGGAATGTTTTTCTGTCTAATATGAAAATAAAGTGACAAAATTTTGGTTTCTTTTTCCACGCATTTATCAAATCAAAAACTTAAAAAAGTATAAAGGGGGTTGTTTTCATGTCTAAATGGGGGCATGGGGCTTCAATCCTATCAGCCAAAAAGAAAAAAGAAAAAAGAAAAAAACTGGGGCTTTAATCCTGACAGAACATGACAAGGAGTGGACCTGTGAAAGATGCAATTATTACTTGATGAATAAAGCTTGCAATCCATGTCCCCCACTTTCATTTTGACAAATTTGCTCTGATTTGCTTTGTTTTCCAATCTTTTGTGACATGCTACTTTGGTCAATGAGTTAATTTGTCTTTTGTCAAAGAAAAGTATTGCATGGGCAAAGAGAATCCTAAGAGCATTCACAATTGACCCTACATTTAATCCCACATAAATATAAATTTGTTCAATTTTTTTTTTTTTTTTTTATTGTGGTCTTTCATGTTTAGGATGAGAAATCCAATTTTTGGGTTCAAATCTGGACAAATTCAAAGTAAGTGAAGCCTCTATGTATCTGAAAAGATATTGTTAGTTGTCATTCGTTTTCTGGTTCTAGTCATTCATAAAATGCCATGTGGATTATTGTGGGTTTATATGCAGTCTCAAAAACTGTCCTCCTTGTTGTAAGATTTGGTATCTTCTTAGTACCGAATAGAGTTTGATTTTTTAAGTATATTTTTTGATAATGTGTAACAAGTAGGAATAAAATAGGTTGGAAATTATTGTGGATGCTCTAAATAGACTAAAATCAATGGTCGTGATTGAGAATTGCTAGACTTTTAAGGAACTCAAAATTGAAGCATTAATGATTTTGAGTTAGATGAAGCATTATATGCATCTAGCTAACTATCATCACCTTTTATAAAAAATCTACCTATCATTTGTAAAATATTTCATTTGAATACTCCCATCATTTATATATGTTTATATAAAAAATGCTGCATGATCTCGTGTTACTTTTAATTTTGATACGCAATTTCTCACAAACTTTTATGTGAACGTTTATCTAAGAATTTTATTAATTTTGTATAATTTAATTTCTTTCTTTAAACAAACATCAAAAAATGAAAAGCCACTTGATTATATAAATACTATACTATTCCACCAATTAAATATAAACTTCTAATTTGCTTCTCATTAGCTAAATAATAAGTCTATATTTTATTAATATAAACTTGTTTTAATGTCATTTATTCAATGCCATATTATCTTCATATACTAATAAATAGTAACAACTCATGCAATTTAATGGCAACTTATGAGGTGCCCTCCGACCCAAAGATATATACATGTATATGATTAAGCCAATTTCTGAATAAAAATACGTTTTTAAAGGGGAAAATTGCTTCAAGTACATACACATGAGAGATAGATAAAATGACATTTGTATTAGATGGTACGTGATATTATTAATAAAAATATTAAGTATATAATTATCTAAAAAATATAAAATATAAGAGACAAAAAAATATAATTAAATACCAACTATCACACACACACACACACACACACACACACACACATATATATATATATATACACACACACACACACACACACACACACACACACATTAAAAGTTGGATAGAATCAACATATAAATGCCATTTGTAATGCCACATAGGATGCCATGTGTGATGCCATGCAGAATCAATTAACTCCATAAATATCCATTTATGGTTAAATTAATGCAATGTTATATTAAATGGGAAAAAAAAAATTAGCTTTTTGCATATCTTATATATGCACTACTCGAAAGACTATAAAGGAATCTTATTACATTAATAAGCTGAAAAGATGGTCTATAAAATGTGTCCATAAAAAACAAAGCCTTACATATTAGAGAAGTTTGAGAAAAATAGTAAATAGGTAATAAAAACATAACACAAAAAGAATTTAAAGTGATTAAACAAAAAAAAATTGATACCTCAAAAAGTAAAAAAATGATAATTATGTTATTTTGTAATTATCACTACTTTTAAAATTGATATAATTTTTATTTCTTATTCATCCTGATGGAATTTTTTTTTTAAAATAAACTAAAATCTTTGCATTAAGTTTATGTATCTTATGCAATAATTAGTGAGTCTATAATATAATCTTTATTAAGTTAAGATAAATCAAAAAGATGTTCCACTTAACGGCTAAAATTTGCCCATAAAAGAAAAGATGTCTCACATATTAGGGAATTTTCTAAAAATAGTAGATAAATAATTACGTAAGGACACAAAAGGAATTTAAAGTAATTTAAGTGAAAAAAGAAAAAGAAACTACAACAATTAACTCCAAAAAAAAAAAAAAAACTCTACAATGCAACATCAACTCTATATGCTAAAGTAACTTAATGTCACATACTCTTATTACTCATTTGTCATAAAATTTAGTTTTTAAAAACACAAAGTTCTTAACAAAGAAATGACTTAACAAATGACATAAAAATGTAACTTGAAATTAAGAACAAAGAGAATATCATTACAACAAAAAAAAGAATCAAGAAGAAACGCTCAACTTTTAATAATTACATAGTCTAACATATTAATTTATTTTCGCTATTTGAAAAATCTCTATTATAGTAATAATATATTTAAACAGCGTTTGCATTACGCTCTTGCATCGCAAGGGTGTAACCATAGTATCCTTAATGAGTGGAAGTCAAGGAGATAATGAAGTAAGATGAATTGGATGGAACATCACTTGAATCGACCAGTTTTGTCAACTTATCTATCCATCATTCATTTTTGAGTTTTCATTTATTTCTTTATATAATGTGAAATTGACATCCATCAAATACAAGTGAGGGCCTGATCTAATGGAAATTAATATTCTAATACATGTGGGTTTGTAATTCCAATAGAAGCATGGAAAAATTCTCTTCACTACATTCATCATTTCCTCGTCCATTTATTTCTTCACCTAAGGTGTTCTTATGAAGTATGGTTTAGCCTCTTAAATATGGCCAATGCAAATATAAAAAGAAATAATTCAAAAGTTTACTTAGGCTCCCCAATTCCCTTAAATAGCAGCAATCAATTCAAAAATTTTAACAGTATCAAAGAATTTATTATGATTAAGGGCCTGTTTGGTTGGAGGAAAAGGAATGGAACTTGATACCTTTTAGGTATCAAGTTCTCATATTCATTGTTTGGTTGAGTCTCCAAGTGTATGGGACTTGATACCCAAGGGTTTCAAGTTCCCCCCATTCTAGTGGGACTTGATTCCCCCCATTTTGGGAGGGTTTCAAGTCCCATTCTCCATTTTAATTAAAAATAATAATAATTTATTTATTTATTTATTTGTAAAGTGTCATGTGAGATTTAATTTATCTTGCACAAAAAAGTTTACTATATAACTTTTTTTGTAAATTATCATACTTTAGAATTTTTTTATTTTTGAATATTTGTACTTTTGTAATTTTGTAATTTTTATCTAATTTTCATTTTGTATTTTATTTTTTTATTTTTTTATTTTTTGTACTTAATTTTTTATTTTTATTTTTTAATTTTTTAATTTTTTAATTTTTTAATTTGTTAGTTTTTTAATTTTTTGTATTTTGTATTTTGTATTTTTTAATGTTTATTTTATTTTTTTATTTTTACATTTAATTTCTAAATTATTTATTTGTTTGTTTTTTTTTCTTTTTATCTTTTGTATTTAATTTTTTATTTTTTATTTTTTGTGTTTAATTTTTTATTTTTTATTTTTTATTTTTGTTTTTAATTTTTAATTTTGAAATTTTGAAATTTTTTGTATTTAATTTTTTAAATTTTTTATTTTTATTCCAAAAAACCTACAGAAAATTCAAAGAAATAAAAAATAAAAAATAAAAAATAAATAAATAATTAAAAATAATAAATAAACAAATAAATAAATAGTAAAAACAAATAAAAATAAATAAATAAATAAATAACAAAAAATTAGAAAATCTAAAGTAAATAAAAATAAAAAAATAAATAAATGATAAATAAATAATAAATAATAAATAATAAATAATGAAAAATACATAATAAATAAAAATAAAAAAAAATAAATAAAATATAAAAATTAAAAATTAAAAAAAAAATAAATACAAAAAAAAAATAAAAAATAAAAAAGTAAAAAATAAAAAATTTAGCCACGAAAAGAACAGAGCCTAATAATAGGTTTTTTAGATTAAAAATATTAATATTAATATAAAAAGGTAAAAAATAAAAAATTTGATTCCATTCCTTTATTAAACCAAACACATGATTTCAAAGAATCAAATTCCATTCCATTCCTTCTAGATTTCAAATCCCATTCCATTCCATTCCACCCCAAGTGAACCAAACAGGCCCTAAGATTAGTATTGTTTAGGGATGGCAACAGGGGCATATTCTCCGTCCCCATCCTCACTAAGATACCCATCCCCCGTCCCCGCCCATTCCTGATTGCAAGGGAAAAAATGTCCCCCCGTCCCCATCCCCAGTGGAGATTTAATCTCCGACGGAGCCCCAATGGGAATTTTTACTTGCCATTTTTTCCCTCCTTTGTGATAACTATGTTACAAGTCTTGGATGAAAGCCTAATTTGTTATACCTAAATCCTAACTTAATTAATTGTACAATAAACTCTTGTGGACTCCATGTAACATAGTTCTAACGAAATTCATTAAAGTTTACAATCTAACCGAAATTAAAGTTTAACAAATCCATACAACATAAGTTTAGTAATGCACAAATTATATAAAACAAGTCCATACCATCTACGGTTTTTTAAACTTAATGTACCAATATAACCTTAGTATTATCTTTACAAATAAAACGCTTATATTTTATTTTAAATTAATATGCAGAGACATGTGTTGAGCAAAAATTTAAAAAAATAAATAATATGCACAACACAATTT
>JACYFF010003369.1:86576113-86609619 GCA_017589665.1 Selenicereus undatus | reverse complement strand
GTAGATAACTAGTAATATCCTATATAAGAACTTGGATCTCTCACGATGCTTGAACGTGACCTTGTAATGCTTGAATGAGTGTTTTGTTCTCTCCCTCCATCATTTTCTCATAGTTATTGCTTTAGTGACCAAAATTGATGTTCCTCCCAAATTAAATGTTGCTACCTGGAAGAGCTTTTCTTCCTAATTTTGGATTATAGATCCTACTGTTGCTCCTTGGGATATTTTGGATCAGAATTTGATTTTGTTGGATCCTCGGCTCCTTGTGGTTTCCTCCATCCTATTTAGCGACGACTCTTCTTGCAATTGATGGGTGAATGTTTTGGGTTTGATAAGTGGATTATTTGTGTGATTTTATTTCTAATGTGCCATTAGTGTTAACTTTCTGTGCTTTTATCAAAATGATTTGTTAATGAGATCTTTCGTTGTGGAACACTAAATTACTCCGAGTCTTCCATATGCTTTATAAAAGGGCAACTAATCTATCCATCTTAGAAGATGGGGTAGGCTCTACTCTTTGAGAGTCAATCTTGAGCACTTCTTGAGGCAAAGAAGGCATACTAACATTGATCCAATTGTGGTTCAAGTCTCTGCACCTATTGGGCTATAATACATCGTAGGAACATACACTCTGCATCCTCAATATTGAAATTTCAAAAAGGGCATAAAGGATCCGTATTAATTTTGCCTGTTTACTTATTAGTTGTACTCAAGAATCGGAAGTATTGCATTGTATATGCTAGCTTGAAATAAATAAATATGGAACAGATAGAATCGATAGTAAATATAAAACATATAAAATATTATTTATTTTGTTTTTTTTTATAGGGAGGGGAGCAGTTTTTGATTGAAAGGCTTTGAATTTGAATTCTAATAGTCCAATATTGAACAAGGCATCACTAGCTCAATTAATTTCTACTATTCATAACAAATCCTATCCACAAGGCCCGCCCCCCCCCCCCCAAAAAAAAAAAAAGAGAGAGAGGAGCAAATAGTTAAGGCATCAGAAATTATACCCTGTTTGACTGGAGAATAATCTTCTGATGAAAAAGCTGGGTTGTCTCAGTAGGCTGACAAGGATTCAGTTACTACAACCTCAAGAAGAAGAACTAAAAAAGCAATAGCCAATAGGCGAGATTATTCCATGATGAAGAAAAAGGGCAACAGCAAAATGCTAATTGTTGAATAACAAGGAAAAAAAAACAAAATTAAAATTAAAGTTGCATGGTCATTGGTCAACATCTCAATTGAGCACTCACTATTATATGTCAGCTTTTTTAATTAAAATTGAAATTTCAAGAACACCATTTTTATGTGGAGTACGTTCATTCATTCTTCTTCAACTTGTTAATGACAGGCAATGATTTCTTTGAACAAATTGGCAAGTTTTAATTTCCTGCATGCACAAGCAAACTACGTGTACAGGGCAAAATTAAGAAGGCTTGGGACCTAACAAACATAACATTGCTTAATTCATGACTTTAATACCGATGAGGTCTTAACTTAGTGACAAAGTTTGAGGTATTTGGTGCATTAGATTTCAGGTTTAATTTCCCCTCCTCCATTGTATTGTATTGCTGTTTGTGACTCTTGCGAATAAAAAAAAAATAAAAAATAGTTATGACTTCATTGACTAAAGCATATCCACAACTTGGGACAGACCGGTTTAAATAGCAAGTTTGAAAACATAAATAGAGAGGTCATTCATTTATAGCAGAAAAATAATTGTGAATATGAATGTCGGGATTAAGTCTCCATGATTCGTAAGGAAGTTCATTATTTGTACATTGCTTTTGAACTTCTTTCAAAAGGACCTTATTCAAAAGTAAAACCAAAAAGTTTACATATGTTTGAACCTATGTTAGATTTCATCTCAATCGATCACAGGCCTTGCACTATATTATTCTCAACTTTATCTTTTTTCATAATATTATTTTAGTTTACTTCAAGAAAAATAAGTTCAATGCAACAAAATAAGTTCAATTTTGTTTGGTTTAACAAAAATAAGCAGTTCAGTTTAGATAAGTTGAAATCAGATAGGTTTAGCAAATATCAGTTGAAAAGAACGAGGCCTTAAACAACTAGTTGATCCAATTACATGTAAGTTCAAGTGAGGTTTACATATGTTTGGGCCAAGCTTGCATTTGCATCCCAGCGGGGTAAAAAACAGCGTTGAGAAACTGAATATGGTATGTCGAAAATACATCCCAAACTGTAAATTCAGATGTTCTAAAAACTTATAAAATTGTAGTGACTTGTTTTGTACTAGGCAAATTATGAACTCTGCATTCTTAGGATTCACAATGTACACACAGCATTCTTAGGTCATCCAATGAAAGTTCACTTGGCGATAGCAGTTTCAATTTCTGCAGCAACAAAAAGAGCAAGGTCATCCAAAGTTCCAGCGAAAACTAAACTAAACTAAACTAACCCAGAACCGGACTTGAAAACATCGTAACCTTATTCTGATCAAACTAACCCTATTTTGCATAAGATGATCAGACTCAGAATTTTTTGACAGTCTATTTTTATCAAGGTCTATGGTGATGGGACACATTGACGGTAGGACCAAGTATGATTCAAGCCAACATAAGTACAGATCAAATGTCAGGTTTCTGTGGAAAGAAGGACAATTAGAAAAAGACTGAGAAAGGGGAGCTTTCCATACCGCTATGAATTGTGCAGGGTCATCGATACTAGAGGAACCCAGAATTACTTCCCTTTTCAATTTGTTGGTAAGCTTGTGACAAGCTTGTAGCTGAGAAGAGGAGGCCGCAAAAATACAACAATATCAGCACACAAACAGATGGCCTTCCGATAAGCTAAGGGGCGTGCATCAAGCTTCACTTACCTCTGATCTAGTAGCACCACCCACAATGAATACAAAGATACGCCTGCCCATCTTCGCATGCCTCAGAACCGAATCATCAGAATTGCGAGCCCGAGCCCAAGTTGGAGTTCGTCTAGACCTCATAGAGTGTGCAACTGGGTTTTCGCTATATTGTGCTGCTGCTGTATGAGCAGTAGGAGTTGGCTCATTCATACATGGGTACTCATCCTTGGAAAGTTCACCTTTGCTGAGTTTTTCAACAAGTTCCTGGAAGAGATCAGAGAGTTAATCGTTTGTTTCCAGTTGAAACATGTAAGATAGAAACATAGCGCCTAGCATAATCATTGCATCTCGGTCATAATAAGAGAATGATGCTAGTTAAGATATGTGAGAATAGGCTCGAGGCTCCACTGAGTGCTTTTACAAATTAGTGATCAACACAGGCTCCAGGGCAGCGAGATTAATAATCCTAGGAAGATGAAGTGGACTACCACACAGGATTTAGTAATTTCTTTGACCACTGAAAGAACCAAGGGATCTCTAACGCAGTGGAAGAGTACAATAGATTGTTGTTGATATCATTAGATGGAGAGAGTTAATTGCATACCTCAATCATTGGGTAAAAACGTTTTTCTTCACCGCTTCTCTGCTTTCTCACTCCATGCTTTTTCTAATAGCATGTCAAGAGTCAAGAAGTATTATGAAGACTGAACTGAAAAGGTAGCAAAGCATGTCAAAAAGTACAAACCTTCTTATCAAAATTCAATGCAAAACCTCCAAATCCAATTGAGCTTTCCTTTGTTTCAGATGGAGGAGCTGCTGCAAGCAATCTCATGTTCTTAACAGCATTCATATCATGCGATGATAACTTTGCTAGCTGGACAGATGCACCAAAAATTATAAATTGAACTTCTTAAGAATGGAACTATGAATTTCAAAACAGATATGAAATTAGACTCGCCTCTTGGATGAACAGTCCCAATGTCTCAACATTATCAAGAAGGAAAAGGAAACATATTGTCATATTTGCTTTAAAAATAGTTTATTGAATGAACACAGAATTCAGAAGATTAAAAGTGTTGTACAATTTTAGCTAGTTAGCTACAAGAAACAGACTATAATAGTTTTCCAACAAAGGACAAGCATTACCTGCATCAACTTTAATCCTTTTCCGTCCTCAAATTGCTCAGGATGAACACTAGCATATACCATCAATAAGCGCAATTTATTTTCACGGCTTACATCCTGCACAAGAGTATCCATTGATGTAGGGTGCCTATTACACGCAAGGATAGAGCTTGTCATGTTAACGACAGTTTCCAAATACTCTACCTCATGCGTCCTCAAAAAGTTTATTACTTCTTTAGTTCCAGCATCACCAAAGACGAGATCCCGTTCCAGCTGAGCGACGTCTTTAAGTCTTTGCTCAGCAATAATCTGGTTGATCTTATTAGCAATCTGTTGCACCAAAATTCAGAGTCATCATGAAGCATATTTGCGATGGCACTAAACGTAAAACAACATTTCTGTGATCTACACTTTCCTTGTGTGCTCATTACCCACCAAAAAAAAGAAAAGAAAATTTCTTCTATGCTAATGAGCTCTGACCGAAAACAACTTAAACCACGTGTGGTGTCAGATGAACTTTTTACACAAACCAGAAACATTTAATAAGCAATCTTTATGCTGTCCATTCCACTGTAACATTCCACTTCATCCAAATGCCTTCTGGACTTTGAAGCATTGGATGTGGAAGAAGCTCATCTAATAAACTCCCATAGTAATCCAATAATGAGGCCAGCGAGATTCAAAACCAGGACCGCTCAATTAAAAAGGCTCTGATACCATGCTAAGGTAGCAACTCTACCAGAAGCTTAAGCAATATGGTTAGAGCCTTCAGATAGGTCTTAATGTCTTATATCATACCCTAACATAAGAGATTATCAATCGATTTTACAAGGGTGAGTGGTGGAGCACCAGTAAAAGCTGCAGTGGTAACCAAGACATACAATTGATTGATTTTTGCAAGGAAGCCACAATCGTTACAACAACACTAGTAAAAGCTTCAGTGATGGAGACTACAAAGTAGAAAAAGACAATAGGGAGGAGGTGAAAGAGGATATACAGGATCAAGGAGGAGCTAAACCTCATGGGCAAATTAATTTGCATGCTACAAATTGTAGAACATTTTTTAAGGTCAGTCACAAAAGTAACCAGAGTCCTGAGCACAATTTAAAGTTCGATCAAAAGGAAACTAACCTTTTCGTGCAAAGAAAATTTATCACGTTGCTCAACAAATTGTGGCAAATCTTGGACGATCTTCTGCAACTGCGAGTCAGATGGTGACAGGTCACCTCTATTTCTGCGTTATCATTTAACCTCAAGTAAGAGTAACATAATGGAATCAGAATCCTTCGAGGAAGGCTGAAAGCAACTCCAACTTTACAAGAATCAACATTGAAAGAAGCTCAAATACAGAATAGTCAGTGTGGCCACGAAAGAAAGAAGATAAAAACACATAGGAAATGTAGCAAAATTGCAATAACAGAATAGTCCAACCACTAGAATTGAGCTAAAAAGCTAGTATCTGGATCAGTAATGTCAGATTTGGTAAGAACCCGAAATAATACTGAAAATGCTGTTACCGATTATGGCCACAATTAGCGGTAAATGAAATCCACATTAGATATACTACTCCCATGCTTAATGAACCATCACCATGCCAAGCAACTCGTAGTCTTACCAACTGCTGCATACATGTTGCTGCTGGCAAATTTGCTTCAAATTTCCAACATAAAACCTGAGCACTTGCATACTTAAGACATTGACCTGTCTCGAATCAAATGTACATTCTGGAATCTGATCCCCTTCAGCGTAACTCACTCATGGTTTGACGCTGGCACAATCTTTTATGCAATTATATAAGGGAGATCAAAGATGGTATCAACTCTTTGCACATTATTACTTATTGGGAAAATAGATTTGTTTCTCAGAGTCAAGTGTTCAAATGGCTAGAAAATTGTTTTTTTGGTTTCTGTAAATAGTATTATGCAAGAGAGCCTGAAGGCATGATGATTTTTGTGGTGACCACTTTGTAAATGGATCACATGACTCACATCCCCTTGGAGTCCTCTTTTTTTTTTTTTGGGGTTTCGTTCATATACTCTTAAAGATTTATTTCTCTTTGTTCCTACAAACATAATCCCAACAGAGTGGAACAAAAATTGACCCTTCTTCGGAGATGATACATTGAACAAAAGGGTCTGATTGCATAGACATGGTTTTCCCTTGCAACAAAGTGACCTAGCATAATTTTATTTTCTTGGGTTTGCGAACAGTGATAGCATTTGAAAGACACGAGCAAATAGCTGATTGATTATTCATCAGTCTTATAGTTTGTTCATTCTCTCTTTCTATATATATAGATATGATTAACTTCAATGCATACCATAGTTTCGCTTTTGTAAGTTGGAAACCACATGTCCAAATGGGATCATCCTGAAATAACATTAGAATATCAACTCACTGATATTGTCCTGACTTGAGCCCCCTCATCTTCTATCCCTTACACAAGAACTCACAAAAGATTGTCTTCCAGTGGGGTGCCACATAAAAATAACCATGTTTTCACAATTCACCAATGAATCTTCTAACCAAATTAGGTGCTTCGACATTGTCAGTTGTCCAGATAATATGACAGCATAGTACAAAAGCATTTCAAGCCACACAATTTCACATTTTTCAGGTAAACAAGCCCTGGCAACTACACAGAAGAATAATACAGGAACTAAGGTGATCAATACCATCATCACGAAGAAAAGTCAACCACTATATCACCTTCAAAAAATACATACCCTTGGAGATTTAAGATGTATAGGAAAGCTCACAAACCTTGAACGATAAAATTGTGCAGCTTTATTCGTTGAGAGCAAGTTGCTCCACATTTCATTCAACTTTTCATTAGCCTAACAAAAAGTCAGCCAGTCAGAAAAGGATCCAAAACTATTAATATGTCACGAAAAGGCGATAAGAGTTAACACACATCTGTAAAATGTAGATGCCGAAGCTCCAACCAGATGGGATCATGCTCATCCAAAAAAACCTCTTTTTTCTCAGGGGGGCCTCCTGTCTCGCTTGGAACCTGACAGAGAGGAACTCTTTAGAGAAACACAAAAACCGGCGAACCAGACAATAATTATCTAGAAACATCCAAAGGTACACGGAATAATAGGGTCTACCTCATGCACATATTTATTCCCCTCAAGATTCAATAGATCATGGCACAAGGCATCATAGGTCCACTCATGAATAACAGGAGCAATCTGAAAATAAAAACTAGGGGTATTTAACAAGAAACAGCCATTTCTGCATCTAGCATAAAATCAAACAACGCCTTCGCTTACCTGATCAACCGATCTGTCGACAACAAGTAGTTCACAGGTTTCTGTCTGGGGAAAGTTAGGTATTGTGGTTTTATATTTTGTCAAGTTGTCCCAAACGTAAGCAGCCAGCTTCGTAGGAAGTAGATCATCATACGTTGTAACAGTCATGGGATCAAGAGACTTTGCGGCACAGTATTGAACAAAAGGAAGCTCCTAAAGACAGCATAGTCTAAAGTTTTAAAGGATACTATTGAGTTATGGATGGTTGACACTTGACAGGAAATTATACCTACCCTCATGGAAGCAAAAACTGTTGCAATTCGAGTAGCCATCACACTTAAACATGCGTTAACTTTCTGCTGGTTCTCATGATCTCCAAAAAGCTCCTCCAGAGTCCTCTCATTATCAGTAAAAAAACCCTAGCACAGATTCATATGAGTCTATTTAAAAAGCGACAGCAGAACATATTCTTGGGGGCAGAGGGACAATGACAAAATATACCGATACTAAGACACCAAAAGCAGCAATAGAGCATCTTTCTCTTTATTGTTCCATCAATATATGCCCGAAAAACAAAATGAACATAAGTTTCTTTCAGAAACAGTAGCCGAATAAGGAATAAGTGCATATAAGCTCCCAATGCATAAAACTCAATTAGAAGGATATTACAGAACATAGTAACTAGAATCAATGCACATAACAGTATCAGCACTGCTCACCTGACTATCAATAGCAAAATACTCCAAATTCATCTGTAGGAAAACATCAGAGATAGCATTTAGAAGTCTAGAAATTTACTTAAAATTCAATGAATTTTATCCAAAATGCGCATAAATGAAGGGCACGAACCTCACTTAATGTAACTATTCGGGGCAAAACTTTAGCATCTTTCTTGATATGAGCCACCAGTTCTCTACTAATGGGTGAACTGAAGAATACAAACGCTCTGCAAGAAAGTTCCAATGAAAGATGAGGACAAAAGCCCAATCAAGATTTCTACGTACCAGAGGACAACTGTAAAAACACTTTTCCTAATTGAAAGAACCATCACTTCTTGTATATAGGTGACTTTCCAGCCATATCTGACATGAACATTGTAACACTGCAATTGATCCAATAAAGAAAAACAACGTTCAGAAAGATAAAGTACCTTATACATAACATGCAGGAAAAAGAAGAAACTTCTGAACACCTTAGTCTTCAAGTTGTCTAGCCCACTTCTCGTTTTTTCTTCCCTCAACATCTTTTCTCTCCCTCCCCCAAAAGGATCTGTGATATTTCCTTATAGATGAATAGCAGAGAATATTAGCGGAAATTTCAGGTATCAATGGTGTCTATGATAGATGCAGAAAAACAAATTCTAGTGAACTTGCAAATCCATGTAAAGAAGATTAAACCATAAAAACTTTTTCTATTGTCATTTCTGTTGTTGTCCATCCAACCAGAAATGACCTTTCAAATTTATTCCATCATAATTTGCACGAAATACCAGTCAAACTTCCTAGCATTGTTGGGTTGAACTTTGCACAGGATCCCCCTATTCTTTCGTCATAACTTACTAGTTACTATGACAGGCATTCACAGAGGATGCTTTTTAATTTGAGGTAGTATGATAAATTAGGACAAAAAGTAATACACCAAAATGCCAATAATCAATTTGGAACTCAAAATCATTGGAGATAAAAGCAAAAATATGGACTCAATACAATCAATTGCTGAATTGGCAGCTCAACTGAATTAATGTGGAAACAGTAAGCATTACTTCTCTTTTGTTGGCTGGATAAAGTATATAGCATCAATCGTGGGCAATGGTTGTCTCCGTTTATATATGTCCTCCACCACTGCATTCATTAAAAACATAAAGATCATATGATAAAAGTAACAGACATAACAGAAAGTAGAACATAAGAGGCAAGTTCCCTTCCCAAGTAATAACTAAATACATAAAGCTGCACCCTCTTCCTTCTATTAAGATTTTCTTTGTTTGGGGGGGGGGGGGGGGGTTTGAGGCAGGGGTGAGTTACGAAAGTCGTTCATTAGTAAGCTTCCAAATTCCTTTACAATTCAGTTACACAAGGAGCCTAAAGGCTCCAATACCTTGCTTGATGGATCCCAAGAAGAGTAGTCAGTCCGACAAGGGACACTGTAAGCAAGGACATGTTCGAAAAGCTGTTGGGAAACTGCTCTGACAGATTCAGAAGCATGAAAAGATAACTAAAAGAACATTGCCTTCAGCCATGTTCTCCGACCAATAAAAGCCGACGTCTGTCACCTACAACTGGTGCACATCTCTATTTTGACAAACATAAAACTCACCACAATCAACCTCCATAAAACTTTCAGCACAATAGATAGAAGGTTTTCTACGAAATGTCCTCCCAAAACTGTGCCCAAGATCCATTTAAGTGTCATATTTCACTATTAGGGAGAAAAAGCTTGGGCTGCTGACCCGAAGGGAGTGCCCGGGGGGGGGGGGTCCAAGGGCTGCATTAACAAATCAACACCAATCTAACATCACAACCATTCCATTCAAGCTATATTCCATTACGACTACAAGCCAAAACGATAGGCTGCAGAATCAGACATATTTGTTGACTACCCACAATATCAGAAAAATCCTAGCTTTGCCTTGATAGGCTTCAAAACTGAAGTGCTAACTAAACAAATCCCTCTAATCTTTCTTTGACAGAAACCAGGAGATATTTCTCATCAACTTCTCTAGCTTGTTTCCAACAACCACCATTAATTTTTTTAAACAAGGTGGGAAAACAAAGAGGACCACAGAGAAAAAACAAAGGCAAACCTAATTGGCAAAAAGTAAACTTTCTTCTATGCATCAACCTTAAAAACTCTAGACTGCAAAGGGTCTAAGAAAATAACAGCAAGCTCGTCCGCTAAAGGAACGCCCTGGAAAGAATATTGCGATCTGGCAAACGGACAAACTATCCAAGTCAAGGAGATGTACAAGACTATGCTTACGAAGACTGATGTAAAATACCATTTCATTTATTTATGTTGTCAAACAAGAAAATATAAGGGGGACCGTCAGCTCATATTTGGCAAGAGCAATGTAGGGCCAACCCCTCCTGACTTTAAAGACCTTACGTAACCAAACCCCTCCTTCCAGAAAACAAACCATTCTCTGCATCCAATGCCTATCTAGCAAGCACTTCCTTTTCAAATGATTTTCAAGGAAACTCAAACTTGCCATGGTGTTACTCAAAATCCAACTTGAAATGTAACTCTATAATAATCATTGTAACCTAATTTACCCCTTTATTAGTTAAATTCAATGCATACAGATATGCCTCCTCTCAAGAATGCAAGTTGAGAACAAGAAACAGTTTTGAGTAACAGCCTTGCCTAAGATCCTAGCACAAACTACATGTTAGATTTACAAACCAATAGGAGAGAAAGTCTGTAAACTTGATGAAAGAATCCCTCACCAGGACAAGAATCTCCGAACTTTACCACTTATGGCATTACCATGATACGTTCCAGAGGCTCTATCATCCTCCAGCAGTCATCGCAAATAAGTGCATCCGAAGAGTAAGAGGGAGCAAATCCACCGCTAACATATCAGGTATCCTAAAATGTCAGACCAAACCATCCGTTTGTGCTGACTGAAACCCAAGCGCTTCCCAACATTAGTGATCCAACCCCTCTAGATCCTTATATTACAAACTACTCATACATCACCGACACTTCCAACTGGCTAAACTTATTAAAGCCCAAGCAGAAATTGAAAATGCCAAGACCCAAAGTAGATTTTATACATCAATATTCAGAACAGACCACAATGTATCATCCCAACCTACTGAAGATTCACCTCCACAGGCATATCATTCTCACAGTCACAAATAAAACCCAAATTTTGAATGACTAAAGGGAGGAAAGGTTGAGTCAACAAGCATAGAGAACTTAGTAAGATAGAAAAAGAGGAGTAATTTCTTTTTCTTTCTTTTTTTGTTTTGGCCCAAGGAAACAACAGGTAAATTTTACATTCAGCTAGCCAAGAGATTTATTCCATGGAATTTGGAAGTGTTGCACTAAGGGAACTGAAGCGGTGAAGCCTTTCAAGAAGACGGAAAGAAACAGAAAAAATTCCCTGGTGTCCTAATAACACCTTGCAATGTCTTATTAAAGTTTGCTATGAAAGCATGGACAAAGATATTATCAGATGATACGGCATAGACAATTATCTCCCATTCCAAATATCCTTCTCTACGCTAAGAAGGTGCCCCCCACCCTAAAAAAGGAAGAAAAACTTGTTGATGCCAAGGTTCTTATATTCTCGCTGCAACTTAATGCTTCGTGATCTCAATTATCAAATGCTCCTCATCCTCACAGTTGATGCAACAGAATCGAGCGAGCCTTCAGGCAGCTATGATCAACCCTTAAACTAGCTGAATAATGCATGAGTACGCTGGTTTCCAGTCCCGTGAACCCAAGGAGTGGCTAGTCTTTCTTTTCAAGCTGCATCTAGCAATTCACTCAGGGAGGTCAAAGAAGGTAAAGGAATAGGTATGGATGCAGTTCTTGATTCATTCAATTAGAAGCCTTAAAATCATCTTGAAAAAGGTGTTATACTAGCTCATGTTAGATATTCACCATCAAAAACAACTTCAAAGTAGAAAACGAAATAGGTACTATGCAGCTGTTGGCTTGTCCACTTATAAACATTAATCATCCATACAAAGGAGGCACTATACTAGTTCATGATGGCATTCCAAAATATAAAAAAAAAAACTGCCTTCACATCTATTCAATCCCCCATTATGTCACACATTCAACTTTCACATACACCTAAGTTAGTCCCCTCACGTTATTTCCCTGCATGTTGATTACTTTCTGACAGTAAAAGATGCTTCTCCTACCTAGAATAAATGGCTTATTAATTTCTTAACAACGCGATTCTTCACATTTGAAAATCGCTACGCCAATCTCCTTATGTCTCATGGTCAACAATGTCAAGACTTCAGCCACAAAATCTTAATAAGACACAATAAACAAGGTGAACTGCTTGAAAAGAGGTGAACAAATATGAGTATCAATGAGACTAAAACCACAAATGAGGACCTCCTTATATGATGCAGTTAACTGCGTCAAATGAATAATAAAGACGAGCCAAAATAAGAACCACGCAACATCATAGAATTAATCACTGGTCATATATAAAATCCCCAAGACAGGGTTAAAGAGTAGGCCTTTTGTATCTCACATGAAACTCCTGCCTCAGTGATGTCGGCCATCTTGCAAGCATATGACATTATCTTAACTGTAAATCTGTCCATTATGAGAGCCTGAAAAATAAGAACCAAACAAATCAGAGAAATGGGAACTCCTTACAATACTATTCCAACGTTAGGGACTTGTTTGACTCTTTATTATGACAAGACAATTTTACAAGAAGAGAAGTCACAGTCCGAGCAACAAAGAACAAAGCACTAGCAAATATGAAAACTCAATAAATAAATAAAAAAACTTTTAATTTCCCATAAATGGGAAGCCAACATCCTGCTCTGAAAACCAAGAAGTGAACCAAAAAAAAAAGGAACCGAAAATACCTTCCAAGGTGACCGGGAGTTCCGCTGCTTCACTGCTCCAAGCATCTCATGAAGCAATCCTGAGTTCACCCCCGCCAAAAAAAAAAAAATGGCTCGATCAGGTCAAAGCTTGGCTCGGACTCAATTTGACTAAGCCATAAAATACGCCACACCCCCCCCCCCCCCCCAAAAAAAAAGAAAAAAGAAAAAAGGGAAGCAATAAAATAAGCCCAAAGCACCTAACCCAGGACGACTATTGTTACTAACCCAACACTAATTCGATCTCATTTCTCACTGCACTGAAACTAATCAACAACAATGCTACTTAAACAAACGACCAAAAACTTCAGTTAGATCAACGAATCCCTCACTGAGAAGAAATTAAACTAGGGTTTCGACTAATAATAAGCAAAGAATTTCGCTAAACAAAAACGTACAAATTAAGAAACTTACGATCACGAGTTACTTGCCGGAAGTTCTTGTAGTCAGCGCCTCTGTGAGAAGAACCATCGGAATTTGACATCGACATTGTTCCGAGATAACTGCCACAGTGAGATCAAAATCTTTGAACAATCAATCAAATCTATTGAAAGCTCCCACGTTTCTAATTTGTTTCTTGCTCCGCGTTTAATCCGGCCAAAATACAAGCTCTCAAATTTTAGGCATATGGTGAATCAAGGGATGAGCAGTATAACTGGAATGAATTCTAAGCATAATTAAGGAAAATCAAGGGTCAATAATTTATGAGTATAATAAGAAGCTTATGTGATATGGTAAATTATTTCAAATTCATTTTATTCCTTTATTAGATCTCTTACCATTTAATTTGGTGAATTTTGAAATATGAAAGTGTTGGTTTCATTTAAAAAAAATTAAATTTAAAAACATTTGAAAAAGATGTGATTTGAAAATCTATTAAAAAATTCTTTTTGATTTTGCTATTACATTAATTGTGTGACGTTCCTAAATTGCGTGTAATTAAAGTTAGATATTTAATAGGGTAAGAAATAATCGACAGATCCCGTAAAAACGGGATCCGTACTAAGAGGTGGTGGTGGTGGTGTTGTAATGGGGTAAGAAATAATCATGAATGAAGATACGTGTAACTAAATTTGGATAGTAGTGGAGAAAATGCTTGATTTTGGTGCCCACTTGGATGGAAAGTATTGTATTCAGATGTTTGGATTAGAAAGTTGCTTTGGGTGGCTATGGTTGCCTCTTGAGTCTTGCCTTCATGTTACAAAGTCTTTGGGGACTTCCTATTTCTTCATATAACTCTTGACTGTTAATTTTGGTTTTTTACCCCCCCCCCCCAAAAAAAAGGAATATAGAAAAAAGATTTAATGATTTAGCAGCTCCATTATTTTTCATTCAAGTAGGCAAGACCCATTGTATTAGATCACTCTAACAAACAAATGTACCATGAAAATTATTTTTACCAAAATTACCCATTTTGTACCCTGAAAATTGTTTGCAGCATTGTAATAAGTCATTTGCCAAATATTTCGAGCAACTTAGGTTTGATCCAATTTGTTGGGTTGCTCTACAAAGCAACCTAACATACTGTATTAGCGAGGAGAAGGTGCAACTGTGAGATCAAAGCTAAGGATTGATTTTTTCACCAAACTTACTTCTCTAACAAACAAATGAATATTAATAAGAGAAACAACACCGAACCATTCACTAAAGATTTAAATTATAACATAATCTTAGGAATATTATATGAGTGACTTGCCGTCCAAAGGTTAATTTTGGTCTCTGTTTTCAAACAAAACAAAAGGCTCTAGCCAAGGGCGGGCTTGCCGCTTGCCGCTCGCCGTCCATGCTATGAGCACGTTAGCTATTATCGACAAGATGTCACACCACACCATGAAATGACCTTTATGATATGGATCGCTTTAACAGTCTCACTATGGTAAAATTCATAAACAAAATAAAATCCCAACAAAGAGCGTCAGAAACCTAATAACCAGGACAAAGAGGTGGAGGGCCCAAATGGGCCTAGTTGGGCAACAGAGATGAATACGGGAAGTGCCGCCACTGTCCGTGAAAAAGGCCAAAAATCCAAGTGAAATCCAGCACTTTCTTGTACGTTACTGCAGGTTGCCAGTTCAACAACTGGTCAGCAGAATCGACCAGGACTGATTTACTTGCGTTTCAGCAACTTCAATTTTATTTCATAATTTGAGAAGGGGGGTGAGGGGGTGGATGTCTTCTATTTTGCCTCTCCCCCTTCACAAAATGCATTTGATCTGGTCCTGATTTGCAAAAGTCATGACTCTCACACACATAGTCCACTTTTGGAACTTGTGTTTTTCTTGCTTCCGTTGCTTTGAGGCAACACATTTACACGTAAATACCATGAAGAGTCCACCACAAATATAGGTGCTGATAATGTAGACGATTTTAGGATCTGTCTAATTTAATATTATTGAAAATATTAGTATTTGGTTATAATTTCAACCCATTCAACACTATTCAGTACTATTGACGGTCAATATCATTTAACTCAGTATAAGGTGAAAAAATATATCCTTAAAACACTCCGTTCAATAGTTATTTTTAAATCAATTATCAGTATTTATTATTAATTTTAAATCAATCACTTTTCCAATAATACAAAACGTTATTATTGTCAATGAAATCTGAATTACTTTAACCTAACTCATCTATTTATGTAATTGTAATACAAGGAACTTTATATTATGGACCTAAAGGTGGGGGCCAAAACCAACTAGAGGAGTCCTTAATAATGTACCCCTATTAATTACACTATTATCATGATTAGAGGAGCTAATAACCTTGGATAATTAAAGAACATCCAACTAGAGATATGGCATGATATGATACCCCCCCACCCCACTCCAACCCACCCACCTAACACAGGATAGAATCACATTAAACGTGAATTGTTAGCAACTTATCTATAGAAGTGATGCTTTTATCCTTATGAAAACCCTACCATGAAAGAAATTAAAAACATAAATTTGTTGGTCCCAATTACTCAATTTCTTTAAGTCTCAAGGAAATTTTATATCATCTCAAACTATATTTATTCGAATTTGTATAAAAGTATTTGATGTAAATATTTATCTGGGTATTATATTGGAACATCTTTATAACATTTTGACAATTTTAAATATCATTAAGATTAAAAAATCATAACTATTTTCGATGATTACGTATTTTAGATAAGTGTACTCAGATATAAGATAAAATATCCTTACGAGTAACACAATCCTCAGGAGTTATGTACTTTAACCTCCATGAAATTTAGGCACACCAATGGGATTGCTCATTTGTTGTTTATGTTTCACTAAACCTCAAAATACAAGGGTTAATATACTCATTTTTTTGTACTGCTTTATATAATAAGTGCATGCTCTTGATTTAATTGCCGATCAGGCCAAACAACAAGTAGCTTTGGTTTCAAACCCATCCTCCCTTCCCTTCTTTTAGTCCAAATTCTATAAAGTAACGTGTGGTTAAGGTTTTAATAGAGAGATCTAGACCTTATCCGACGCATGTTGGCCAATCGGAAAACATTCAATAAGAGAATTGTTGTTCATAAGAATCAACCTTAGTAGTCTCACCAATTAAAAGCCAATTATCGTGTGATTGGCTCTCTAATTTTGTACCAACACAGGTTGGTTCAAATAGTTTGATACTAGTTCCTTTTAAGTATGATTTCGAATTCGAGTTTTGTGAATGGTAAAAACCTATGATGAGAGAGTTTTATCCCTTATTGGACCAACAGTAGTTCGACTCAAGTGAATTGAAAATCCAGGATCCAAAAAAAATTTGTGTACCAAACACCATGTTAGCAATAGAAATTTGGAGAATTTCTCGTTATGGTCTTCATTTCATGGGTTCCTTTATTTTCTGTTAATCATTAATATTTTGAAAGCATTTGGAGAATTCCTTTTATTAGACCAATTCCAGCGCCTTGCTCCCGAGGCAAAAAGGAAGAGAGAGAAAAGGGACGAGGCGAGAAATTTGCTACAGCGAATTTCTCATGGCCCGTGCCTTGTGAGGAGATTTGTAGCCCTGAGTCAGTTCATGAGAGTTTTTTATTTTTAAAATATTTTTAGTTATTTTTTTTTAATTCTAAAAATAAAGTTGTATAGACATATTATTTTATTTGATGAGCCAAAGTTGTGAATCTTTAATTGTGAAAAGGAAAACTTGTGAGTCAAAAAATTTACTCATAGAATGATGTGCAAGGAGTAAGCCACTAAGTCACCACTAGTGAGCCAAAAAGATAACTCACCATTAGAAATGCTCTTAAGGTCTTCATTGAGGGCTCCCTTTATTTTCTTTTGATCATTAATATGCTTTGAAAAAACAGAGATAAATAAATTAGCCCAATTTAAAGTTCAAAAAAGGCAAAGTATTATTACATATGGATTAAAGGGAAAATGAGCTAACAACAGAGCTCAAATAGAGTTACCATGGCCCTTACCTTGGCTTTAATCCTACTGGTTCCTGGTTCATGTTAGTGTTTTTTTTTTTTTGTTTTTTTTTTGGTATAGAAGGGCATTTCCTATCAACTTAGTACAGATCCTCTAGCATTTTTCAAGATTTACACTCCACAATTATTAACAACTCTACAAATGTTTTTGATAACTCATCTCTCCTTCAGACTACCCAGATTTCTACATTAAACTCAACCTAAATAGTTCTTGTCAAACTCTACCAAGACATTTTTCCCATTATAATCTGGTTTGAACATTTTACTCGAAATTACATTTGAAACTCTTAAAAACATAAAATGAAGAGGTAACTATTAGCATATTCAAGCATCTATCAACCATCCCAGGAAAAAAAAAACAACAAAAAAACCCAGAAATGCATGATTAGACCAGATGAACTGCTTACATAGTTCATGGTCCATACATACACTATCAATCAGACAAACATATTGGAGAAACCCCACAACACTTCTCTTTTATAATTATCATACATATACAAAGATCAAATCCAAAACAAACACCAGCACTTCCTTTCATCAAAAGAAGACAAAGAGAAGAAAAACCCAAAGACCCAAAAAAAAAAAAAAGGTGGTAAATTTACAGAGGTGGATGGTTCAAAGAACCCTACCCAGAGACACAGGCAGGAAATTCTCAAAAAAATTAGCTTGGCTAAGGCTACTTGAATTTGGGGATGGCAAATTCAAACAAAGGGCTAATTCTAATTCATCCATCCTTCCTCAATCAATCAACAACACAAAGCCCTTTTGCCCCAAAATTTACAGCCCTTTTGCTCCAAATCTAGGGAAAAAAAAACTGGGAAAATCAAAATCTTATCATATATGCATCTGTACTGTGCAGACGAATCCACCGACGCGACCCGAATCGAATCGAATCGGATCGGATCTGAACCTTTCACCGGACGGCGAAATGGGTAGCGAGATCGGAAGCCACGCGCCGCTGAGTCTGATCTACGCGCCACCCAGAAATGATGGGAGATCGGCAAACAGGGCAGCTGAACTTCATCTGATCGAGCCAACCACCGAGACAGTCGTTGTGGTTGTGGAAGATGTGGTTACAGGGGAGTTTGCACACGGAGTCGCCGGATTTCAGGTGGCAGAGGCAGAAGACGCACACTGGCGGCTCATCAGCGGCGGCAGAGGCGAAGTGCTGGTGGTGGTTGTAGTTGAAGGGGCGGAGGGAGAGGCGGTGGTCGGAGATGGCGATGAGCCCGGCGAGGCCAGAGCTGATGTGGAGGAAGTTTTCGTCGACGATGTGGTGGTGGAGGCGGCGGGGGAGGGAGTGGCAGACGGCAGCGAGGAGTGACCGGAGGTGGCTGACGCAGCTGGCGATTAGCGCTACAAGGAGGATTGGGATTGAGTCTGATCCGACGTCGTTTAGCTGGCTCTGCAAACCCATCTTCTTTTTGTTTTTCTTTTTTGTTGTGTTTCTCTCTCTAGATTTTTCTTTCTGGAGATGCGTGTGTGTGTGTTTGGGGACGGAAGGAGGGTGAGAAGGAGAAGGTGGGAGGATAAATAGACGAGAAAAGAGGAGCGAGAAAGGTGGGTGTGATTGTCGTGGCGTTTGATTGATAAAAGTAGGCCTGGCAAAAATTTGGATGATAAATTAATGTCTAAATTTTTATTTTTATTTTTGGAGTTCATAATTAAGATAGGGTTAAATTTGAATTAAAACTGGATTCGAATAATATAAATATAATAAATAATGTATCTAAATTTAAATAAATAATTTTTTGCAGATCAAACAAATTCAGATATTAAAATTGAATAATTTTTTATCAGCTCCAGATAAAAGGAGGTGAGGGAGGGGGGCGGGGAGGGGGTTGGAGGCCATGTGTGGTGGGCTCCATTTTTTGTCAACATTTAATTTTCGTTTTTGTTAGTGTCATATTATGTTTTTTTTTATTTTATTTAGGGAAAAAGAAAAGAATTGTTTAATGCTCGACAAAGATGATAAGGGGGAGATGGAGAGATATAATCATAAAAGCGACGAATAATTAGGTTGCAAAAGGAGTAGCATTTGTGTGTTTGTTGTAAGAACAACTGAACAATATGTCGTATTTTTTTCTAGATTTTTAAATCTATTATTATCAAAATGTACACCTTTCTGCTTAAAAAATATTATTTATCTCTTCATTATTAATTATAGGTATAAATCAAATTAGATATTATAAGTCATTATTTAAGAGTCACGTTAAAATTTTACTCAGTTGAATTGATGATTAAATTAATAACTGCAAATCACAAAATAGTATATAGAAGTAAATAAGTTAGTGGTTATTTGATAAGTGTTAGACAATAATTGAATGTATTTTAGCTTCTTCTTTTTTTTAAATTCAAAAAAGGGTAGGGCAGCACGTTGCACAAGCATCCCGCGTTCACGCAGGGTCCGGGGAAGGGCTGCATCCAAGAGGTGAATTGTAGGTAGCCTAACCTAACTTTGTCAGTGGCTGATTCCACGGCTCGAACCCATGACCTTTTGGTCACACGGAGGCAATCCGTGACCTTTTTTTTAAAAATTTAAGTTTACACTAATTAATATTTCAATTTTTTTTGTTAAATATAACAACAATAGCTCTCAGTGTAAATCTCACTTTCGCAGACTTTGGGAAAAGTTAGATATAGACAGTCTTACCTCTTCAGATATCTTTGTTTGCAAAGATGACGATTCTAATAAATCCACATGAATTCATTGTTAATTTAACTTTAATATGGATAGACACAAGTTAATAAAACATAAAACTTAAAACCGCAAAACATAAAAACATCATATGAGAGGTTGGTACCATACCTTAAATATATTAGATATGGCATGAATTTCTCTGTCCTAGAATTGATCTAAACTCGAGTTTTGGTCACCTCTAAGGCCAAGCAATGCACATGAAATCCTCTAGTAGTATCTTAGCTAAGGCGAGGCAGGGGACAAAGAACAAGTCTTCTATTAGAAAACTCAGCTCTATTCCTTAGTTTGCCAACCAGTCAGTAGCTCGATTAACTCCTCTACAACACTCTTGTATCCCGATCGTCCAATCATTCAACTTGAGTAAGCTAGGATTTGAAGCCAGCAACCTCTTGTTAAGCCACCTCATCATGAGGTTAGAATCCACCATGATTTCGAGACGAAGTGTCCCCAAATTCACGAGCTAATTAAAGCTCATGGAAAGTAACCAGCAACTCAGCTTTAGGGCAAGAATAGTAGCCATAAACTCCATAAAAGCACCAAGCAAAGCGCCCTAGTGATCCACTTGATTATCCCTCCTCTAGTGATCGACAGCGCCACCACCCACTTGATCCGGCTTTCCCTTAAATGCCCCATCCGCATTTGGCAAATGTCATCCTCCTCTAAACAAATGCATTGTAAGTTGTAGATTTGACGTTTTAATTAATTGTTAAAAATGTTGCCTCATATTTTCAGCATGATAATAATATGCAATTCTTTGTACATAATTTCTTACTTTACATTATATTATAATTTACATTTTGTTGTCTTGTTCAATAATATGGACGTTTATTAGAGAACAACATACTTGTAAATTCTTTAATTAATACATAAAAGAAGGGTTCACGATTGTATTTGTCAAATTGAATCCATTCAAGATATAAATTGAATCTGCATAAACTGTTTTGAATCCTAACGAGAGGATCCAAGAATAAGCATGTATACCTAAATTGAGACCTATTATTACAAAGGTCTTCCAAACTTCGTCGTCCTCCCTGTCTTGAGTCTTAACACACACCCAAACGAGAAGCGTCATGGTCCAACTCAAGCCTTCATCTAGGTCAATAATATAACTTCTTACACACAATTTAAATTTCGACTCCTTCAATTTTTCTTAAGCTTTTCATCAGTCTTAAAAGCTAATAATAATCACATAAAAATAGATGATCAATCAAAATTTGAGTGTTGAAACTCGTTTGAATATATTCTATACAAGAGTATCTTAAAATTTGAATGTCTACACTCTTTGTCTTTTTCATAAAGTCCAGTCAATTCGACTCGATCTGGCTCACCCCTTTTAGCTCTTTTTCACTTTATCCTAGCTACTTCTTATTCGATTCCTCCCACATTGCATTTCGAAAATTCCACCCAAAAGACCAGACACCTTGCTAAAACTGTATTTGAGAAATACTTGGTGCTATTATAGCTTTATGTTTTATTGAACTATAAAAATTTTGTTGTGAATATCAATGTGTATCATAAACAAAAGATTATTTTTAAAAAAAATAATCAAATCTCACAATTTTTAAAAGAATCCAGAAGAACACTTTTTCATATATTTTGAAAATTAATTACTAGGAGCAATAAATTTTTATTAGTCAAAATTCATAACCTTTGACCAGGGATTGGAAGTCAGTCCAACTCAAAAGAGTAAACATAAATGCAAATGATGCATGTGGATTGGAAGCTAAGAGCATCTGCATTGCAAGGCTCGTGAGCCAAAAATTTGGCTCACGGTCCAAGCAATACCATGCATTAGTGATCCGCTTCGCTCGCCCCACGGTCCAGCTCATGCCAATGATCCGCCCCCCACACATTCTCTCTTTTTTTTTTTTGCCAACTAAGCATTTAAAAGTCTAAAGCCCAATAATATGGTAGTAGTGTGGTCTATAAAATATTATTTTATTTGGTGATCCAAGTTGGTGATCCATAGGATGTAGAGAAGATAAAAAAAGTTGGCTTGTGAGATGATGTGGAGGTTGTGGGTTCCCACTTGTGATCCAAATTTTTGGATAACCAATGCAGATGCTCTAATAAATGTCTAATATTAATTGATTCCACTTTCACTTAAATTCTCACAGTCGGCTTGACAAATACATTGAAAAAACGATAAGTGTAATGAAAATTGAAGAGCATAAATACATTGAAAAAACTCCAGACGACTAGTCATAACTCATAACTTTACTTAATAAATGTCTAATATTAATTGATTCCACTTTCACTTAAATTCTCACAGTCGGCTTGACAAATAATTTTCTTTGTTTTATCTTATAATTTTCAAGTAAATCATGTCTAGAATTTTCAAAATAGCTGACTAGAGTTTTAGAATTTTGTTAAAAGCTTTAATTACAACTCCTTTATAGTATTATTTTAGGAATTATTCATGAATTTAACAGCTAATACATAAATTTTCAGGCTTATGTATGAATTTTTACATTTCTTGTACAAAATTTATACCTTTTCCAACATATATCACACATATCAAAGTGGTTTTAGTTAGAACTTTTAACGTTATGACAAAAATAGGCTCATTTCCAAAATTAAGAATTCGCCATATTCTAAGATCAAAGTTCCTTTTGACGTCTGTTTAAGAGTTTCAAAATTTAACTAAAATTCCATAATAGTGCCAACTTTCCGAACTTCTGAGTAGACTTGAACAAAAACAAAATAAAGGTATCTTGAGAGACTGAACTACGTAAAAAATCTCGTGTACGTCATTTTTCTATTTTTTCAAGATTATTTATCTGTTCGCTCATTCATTGATTCCCAACTTCTATGTAGAATTGAACGAAAACAAAATGCAGGTATGATCAGAATCAATTTCACACAACAAAAAAAAGGGAGGAGGGACAAAAAAACTCTACAGAATTGTACATCTCAGCAGTCATTGCTTAGAGTCAATTTTTAATTAGCATGCTGAATTTTGGGTGGTACTCCATTAACCAAAAAGTGCATCCATCCATCCATCATTAATATATAATTAATCCCAAGCCAACATTAATATAATAAATAAATAGTAGATAAATTACTTTACTTATTTATTAGTATTTAATTATCAATCTAAAAAGGGAATAAATATCAATTGTTTTTTATTAATTCTTTGATTTATTTTAATGGGATGTGCGTTGTTTGATTAATCTAGTTATATAGGAGGCTAGCACTAGGTCACCATGGTGGTAACAACTAGTCTTAATCCTATGGCTACAATTAATAACGACACAAATTAAATTTTGTTCGATCTAGCTTTCCTTTTGGGTCGCTTTCAAAACTATTTATTTGCTCATCTCATTTTAAATGAAAACTATAACGATGGATGAATATATATTATTATATTATAATCTAATTTACTAATATCTCTATTCACATGGTGATTAAGCCGAGTCTATTCAATGATGTAGAACGTTAGCTTTATCAGGACGATACATTTTGAATAGATGACAGTGATCGATGATAGTTGTAATGATAGTTACATCAATTGTAAGTAATTTATTATCGATCTAGATGTGTAATTGATATTAATAAGTAACTTATTACTATTAGTATCGATCATTATTATTAGGTGTTGATACTGATCGATGAGTGTTGAATATGGAAAACATGACTAATATTGATCGGTGAGTGTTGATTAGTGTTGACTAGTATTGGTAATTAAATAAACGTTTAATGCCGATAAAAAGTATTCGTGATAAATTGCAAAGAACATACCTGTATAATATACTTTGAAATACAAGTATTAACAGCGATCAACTAATGTCACTTTGTGTTCGTTGATCTAGAGGTTTAAAATTGAGCTCTAAATATGCTATGTTTTTAGTTAAATTCCCCTCACTAAATCAAGTTTTACTCAGAGTTCCCCTTAGAATTTCCCCGCCAGCTAAAACATCTAAGTTTTATTTGGCAAACAGTTATTGTCCGTTTGTATTAGCTGTTAGTTGTTAGCTGTTTGAATTAGCGATTTATGTTAACTATTTTTAGAAAAAAAATGTTTGGTAAAAACTAGCTGTATCTAAAAAATATGTTGGTAAATTCTCATTTATACCCTTATTTACAAATTAGATTTTAATGAGATGTGTATAATTTTTCCAAACTTATGAAAAATTATGTCATTTCCTTAAAAAGTTCTTTTCAAAAGGCTAATAAGAATAGCTTTTTTTAAAAAAATTTTTTAGAGCCAAACAACTATTGTAAACAGCTCCTTACCAAATATTTTTTTTCTGTTTAACTTGATCAAAACTGTTAAAATCCTTCCAAACAGCTATTTTTCTCCAAACAATTGTTGTCACCAAACACACCCCTAATATTTATTCTTTTTTTTTTTGATAAACCCCTACTATTTATTCTTAAATCCAAAGGATATGACGGCATATAGACAATAAAAGTTCATATGGCATATGTAAACATCTCTCAAAATAATTTAACTTAAAAATTAAAATCAATGTAAGTATAAATGATGATTAACACTATTAGTTACATCTCTAATGGCTCCATGATTAATGAAAATGAATTTTCTTATGGATATTGCATGGATGAGCTGGCATTGGTTGGTACGTAACATCAAAAAATATATATTTTTTTTGAGGAATTATTATTGAATTTATTATGTCCTATTGGCTGCCAAAATTTTAGGTTTGATAAGAAAATTGTTCAATCTATTTGGGAAGGATGATGACAACAGCGGTACGTCGCATACTTCGTTTCTATGGTTTCCTAAGCTTTCGTATTATTCAACGTAACATGTACGAAAATTGACGAACCAAAATACCTAATTAAATCTGTCCACAAGATCCCTAATAAGAGTTTAGGTCTATTAACGAAGACACAATTAATTAATGGATGCCCAAGCTCGTAATTTAATTCAGATGGCTCTTTAGAAAGTGCGTACAGTAGTTACGTACGTCACATAAATTTTTTTATACAATTTTCCAAATTGAAAAATTGCAACTTTAAGAACTCATACTCAGACGGTGGGAAAAATTTCCCTCATTCTAAAAAACTATATCAAGAGGCATTTCAGAGTTATAATACTTTGTATTAATTACTTGACCATTTTTAAGCCTTAATCTTGGTTAGGGTTGCTTCATACATAAATGTATGAAGTAAACCGTTTTACATTTATTAACATTATCTTACGGTTATAACGTCCTTCACGACGATTTTCTTCCTTTCTAAGACGTTGAATGCTACTCTTATTTTCACGACGTAGCAATACTCCTACAGACACGGTTGATAGTTGAAAGACTGATTCAATACAATTAATCTTCATGATGTACACCGTATATAACTTGATTATAATCACACCTTGCCTACATAAATGGGACCTTATGCCACTTGCCAAAACCAAAAAGAGGGGGGGGGGGGAATAGTTAATGCCCACTTGGGAGGTCCAAAATCCAAATAAGTAGGAAGAAACACAAAAAAATAATCAAGGTCGTGTTTGGTGCGAACACATTTTTGTGGGGGAAAAAGCATTTGGAAGTTGGAATTTGAGCAACTTGAGACTGCAGCGTTTTGAGGAAACGGAAGGCGAAAGACATGGTTGGACGGTGCGTTGCGGTTGGATGGCCGTTCATACTCACTCTAAGATTTTCCCGCGATCTCCGCTGAATATTCCCTTCTCGCTTCTTCTTGTTTATTTAATCAATATTCATAACTGTTATTTAATTACTAGTCTGGACCCGTGCTTTGCACGGTGCGTATTACGGTAGATAGTTGGTGTTCGTGTAAGTGTGTGTGTGTGTAGAGCGAGAGAGAGAATCAAAATAATATAGGAATGTTCAACAGAAAGTCAAATTTATTGAAAGATATAAGTAGATAGCAATTTCATACACAACCGTTAAAACTCAATAATTAAAACAAAAAATGATTGTAAAAAATATGATGTAAAGTATGATAGAGATTATAGGTAGTCCAAATATAACTAAAATCATGCTAAACGACATGTTGATATGTTAATTTGTGGCGCCAATGATGGAGAATCCACCTTCTCTTCTTGTACCTACAGTAAAAATTTATGTTCTTAGTAATTAGTTGATTAACAATGGTGTAATTGAAGCATATAATTGCATCAAGTGTACCTGGTGTACCTAGCATCAGTATTTCGTAAGTAAAACACCTCCTCCTCCCAACTAACTGGCGCAATAAGAGTGATGGGCAATTCTACCTCATGGTGTTGTGGAGGCTCCACAACAAATACCCATGGTTTTCCTATGTAATCATCTATAATCGCATATAGAGATAGATGGCCGTATGGCTGCAGAAAATGATCTCATGAGATAGTTAGTAATTGAAAAATAAACTGTGCAAAACGTTGTGAATAGTACAATACCTGAGATGCATATGAATCCAATTCTATTGTACTTGTATGCAGAAGAACTCGAGCATCCTCATGCCGAACAATAAATGCTCTATAACCTGTATGATCTCGCAATAGAACCCTGAAGATGTACCTGTAATTTATATAAAAGAATATTGTATGTAATAATGTACATGGACTACTTGAAACGTATGATGAAGACAACTTAATAATAAAAATCCATTGTCCATACCTTCTTTCAGTTAAACTTGGAGTTGCACATGTACAATAAGGTACATTTAGAGCAAATACATAAGTGTTGGCACTTCTTTTGCAAATAGTGCAAGCGTCGTAAAGCAGTGGGTAGATTTCATCCACATATGCAAAAATGCGAAAATATCTAACCTGTACATAGTAAAATATCATTACATTTGATCTAACCTATAAGCATATAGTTATTTGTTATATGAGTGTGTGTCGTACACTTTGCATAGCCACGTATTCATTCAATCTTATTCTTTTTGCAGCAAACAACTTCTCCAGATTTACAATCCTCAATGTTCTATTGCGCATGAAATCAAAGTGACGCATCACACCTCTGGTCCCAGAATACCTAATGCATACAATGAGAGTATTATATTCGACAGCAATTGTATATGACTTGGATGGTGAATGAAACACACAGATAATGTTTACCATCCTTCAAAGTCCTCTGTTGTCTGAATATCTGGATTAATCAGCAATCGACTTATCGGTAAAGTAGAAACTGATATACCTATACGTGTACACATGTTAAAGAATGTATATTACAAAATTATACCATTGTAGTGTTCAGAAATAAACACTTTTGCATACAAAAGATATGGTAATTGGATTTGGAGGGTACCTTCGTAAACTCTAATGTGCACTCTAGAAGCAAGGAGTATATTTTCTTCATATAAATGCTGTTGAAGATAGGTGCCCTCGACCTCCGCAAAATCTCCCCACAACGTTAATCGTAAAGTCTGCATTCTGTATTTGTAGATTATATGTGCTATTATTGGGCAATAAAAATACATTAATGAGAAAGCTTAAATGATTAGCGATGAAAATACAAACCGCATGTTAGAAAGTAGCAATTCTCGTTTTGCAGTGCCTCTAGTTCTTGTCTTTTCCAAAGGGGATAGAGCAACTACCATGCCAATGATGTCTGCAGCAGAACAACATTAAAGAATCTTATAAATTTCTACAAAGCGATATAAGTAGAATCGCCATATGTAAATTGTAATATGTAAACTATGTGTACCTATTATGTTATCATGTAACTTAAGACATCGCGGGACATCGATAAACGATACAAAGGATGGTAAGTGCTGGTAGGGAATGTCAGAGCAATCATTAATGACACCTTCAAGTCTTGTTCGTGGCGTAAAAACCAACTTCAAATTATTGGTAACCACATTCCTTTCTCCGTCTGTTGCAGCATCAACTGAGAGCCCGGAGATGTGGTAAACATTGCCAGCTTTGAGTATAGAGTTCCACCGATTAATTGCATCATCACCTTCCATGATGCCTAATATCTCATCGTGCTGCAAAAGAATATCGTGCTTTCAAATTCAATATACATCTACATGTTGGTCACAGTTTAAGAACTTAGATTAGCTCAGTACCTGGTAGTCCATGAATATAACTTTCCAAATTTTGCGTTGTTCGTAGGTACGAACCTTCATGAATCTCATGAGACGAACAATTACTGTCACAGATCTATTGCCAGGATTGATGGCACATATCGGCATCGAACTGTGTACTAAACTTGTCATGTCTATAATCATGAAGAAAGAAATAAAATACATATATGTTAGCCCAACATGTTACAAACTAAATGTTGTTGTAAACATAAAACACTAAGTTCAAATGTGTAATACTATTAACAACTCAATAATTAATGGACTGGGACTAACCAAGGATCATCAACATCGTTAAAAACTTCACGGTAGACGATGTTCTTGGTCATATTAGCAGGCACACCCTTCTTATTACAAATCAGAAACCTTAGCCCTGAAGGTGAAGTGACGCGAGAGATTGCCACATATAATTGACCATGCGAGAACACAGGTTTTGGTAGATATACACCTACATACTGCAATGTTTGACCTTGACTTTTGTTAATTGTCATTGCAAATGCCAATTTCAAAGGGAATTGTCTCCTCTTCAAGGCAAATGGTGAATCCTTATCCGAAGGACTTAAATCAATACGTGGGACTGTTACTGTTTGTCCTACATTTCGGCCAGTCAAGATTTTTGCTTGGATGACCTTACTTCCAAGTCTTTGAATAGTCAAACGGGTGCCATTGCATAAGCCAATTGAAGGATCAAGGTTTCTTAAAAGAACAACTGGAGCACCAACTTTCAGCACAACTTCATGATTTGGGAAACCTGAAAAGTTCATGCCGTGTAATAGTTCTGGTGGATTAATATCTTCAATGTAAGAATTGGTAGTACATGGTAGGAATGTGTCCGAACTCAGATATGTATGGGTACTACCCGGAAGTTTCGCAAGAATTCGAGAGTTCAAATCATCAACATCTGTGTTTAATGGAGCCAGTATACAACGATCTTGAAAGTATTGTTCATCTTGGTATCTATTAAGTAAATTTGGGTAGACAAACTCTATCAAATTTGTGAGACCGTTGTTGTCGTTGTTGATGATGAATTCTTCAGGAATCTGTATCCAATCTGGCTCGCTACTTCCTAAAAATGGATACCCTCGTATGGAACCATTTCCAACGTTTAGGGTCCATTCGGCAAAACTGCTCAATCGTGTTTGTGCATCATGACTTAAGTTTGCATTCATTAGCCTCATGTTCAGCCTGAGATGTCTCATAGTACAATAGGGCCAAAATAATGCTTTTGAGATTGACACTGCAACTACATCTGCCCGATTACCCTTAGTTACAACTGGAAGCACTTGTCTGAAATCACCTCCAAAAATGATCAATTTTCCCCCAAACGGTTCATTGGTAGAACAAACGTCCCTGAAGGTGCGCTCAACAGCTTCAAATATGTAACGATGAGTCATAGGAGCCTCGTCCCATATTATCAACGATGTTTCCCTTATTAGTTCCGCTAATTCAGATTGTTTTGAAATTGAGCAAACAGATGTCTCATCAATATTAATTGGTATCTTGAACATCGAATGAGCTGTTTTTCCCATAGGCAGCAACAAAGCCGCTATACCAGAGGACGCAACTGAAAGCACTATTAAGCCCTTTGACCTGATATAAGTAATAAGAGCCTTCCAAAGATATGTCTTCCCTGTGCCACCACTACCATAAATAAAGAAGCAGCCTCCCTCTCCATGTTCATTTGACATAGTTATCGATTGAAAAACTCGCATTTGATCCTGATTTAGTGTCCGAAGGTACATGTCAAGGTTGTCTTTCTCTATCGATACATCATAGTCAAGTTGCTCCCTGATAAGTCTATTACCTGTTCGCCGCAACATCTCAGCTGAAGGTAAGGGCATAGGAGGATAGTCCCTTAATGACCTTCCATTTTTATTCAAAATTAACTCAAGCTCATACAATCCAAGGTTCCTCCTCTGTTCACTGCTTATCTCCAATTGGGGATTTCTTTGCTCTCGTTGTAACCTTCTGAGAAGGTCATCAGTGAGATCTTCCCAATGTGCCTCCCATAATTGATCAGGTTGTCCCACTTCTGAGAACATAAGCATTGAACAAAACATACTCCTTAGTTCAGCCCCAGCTGCCCATGTTGATGCTTCGGTCAATGCTTCATCCCACTCATTAGTGTCATCTAACAACCCACGTGCTAAGCAAGCTTCTTTAAATGTTGAATGCAGGGTCCCATTAACAGTTCTTAATTGTTCATAACATGTTGCACCCCGAACAATATGCAACAACATTCTCAAATAATATCTTTCCCCCATGTTAGGGTGAGCATATGGTATTCGACCAATGCAAACCCTCTGTTGTCTTATAGTCCATTTCTTAAGGCTTTTATTCCATACATAATAAGTTGGGAATTCTGCATAAGTATATCTCCTTGCATTCATATCTGCTGTATTTGCGTGGAACCACCCAATGAGCATTGTCACCTTCTCTGTTGCTTGATTCACCACATCATGAAGGTCATTTCGATCGTTGAAGACAATGAATTGTTGTCCTGGTAAGTGGTATTGTAGCAATTCCACAGATGGGTAACGATGTGTTATGTCGAACTCAAATATTCTCCAAATTGCGTCTACGGGTGAGACATAACGACAATCTAAATACTGTTGTATTTCATCAACCCGTCTATATGAAGGTTCTGCTCCGTCATCGGTACTGTGAGCATTGTCTTGAATAACAAAAGTTGCTCGATCAGGTCCCTTATGCATATACTTGTGAAGATATTTAATAACCTTCTTTTGAGCACAATGCTCAACATTTATATGCGCATCATATTTGACACAAAGGTCACGATTGTATGGTACAACCCACCTGTTATCAATGTCCGTACCACGAACTGTTACACTTCTCCCATCGTCTCTACGCCTATATTTGACAAACCCATTGTCTTCAATAATGGTTTCATTTGAGAAGGTCTTTGGATAATGTTTTGTGCACTTACTACCATCCATACATGGGGCATAAGAAGCACCATTACCACATGGACCATGAATCATGTGCTTTGTAACTGTTTCAAATGCTAGAGGATCACTAACATTATCAGGTAGTTCAGCACATATAATGTTATCAATATCTTCTGCACAGGTTGGCTTATCCTCATTTGCTAAAGTAAGCAAAATATGAGCATGTGGTAAGCCTCGCTTTTGGAATTCAATAACATGTATATCTGTGAATAGGAGAAATGACAAACTTCAGTGATAGAATGAATAGTGCTATATATGTGCACAATGAATATCCACAAAGTTGGAGGATGAACATACCTGCAATGACTTTGCCAAATAATTTTTTCTCTTTAAAATCTCGAGTCAGCTCTTTCAGCTTTAACCGAAATACTCGAGCCACAATGTCAGGTCGATCACTTGCGCTTTGGCCAGGTTGTTGGGATAACGCCTCCATAATTTCAGGCCAGTTCGGGTTGCAAGTGAATGTCACAAAAAAATCTGGATAGCCCAGTTGACAACAAATGGCCATTGCGTCAAGAAAGTATTGCCTCATGTAACGTGGCCCCCCCGTGAAAGTTGCGGGTAATATTAACCTCTTTCCAACTGCAGTAGGATCATTCTCTCCAGCAGTAATTGCATCCTGTAGACCACTATACAAATCTGCTCGGAGTGCACCTTGGTGACTTCGTATGTAATTCAATCTCCATGCTTCTATTGCAGCATAACAGTCAACAATGAATTGTAAAAATAAACGACCAGAACGGAGTAAAATGTTCCAGTCATTCACTCTATATTGTATCAAGAATGCACAGAACTCTCGCATTGTGACATATCTTCTATTACTGCTTGACCCTTCAACACATGGAATGTGTTCTGACCAACCATCGGTTCCATATGGAAATAGAAGGGGATATTGGAGAGGCATATAAGATGGGTGAGTTTCATATATACGCTGCAAGTTCCCATCTATCTTGCAGACAATGATGTCTCGGGTTTCCCCATCAGTATGCTCACCACCCACTATGAGAGCCGCCACTTCATCTGCCGTGGGTCTTGTGTATTGGCGCCCTGGCCGTGCTTGAATGATGCGTATTCTTAAGTCAACAATATTGTTGGCATGTAAGACATCTCGTGCATTTCGAAATACCCGCACATAAGGATTTATTGAATCAAGCATTCGTTGTAATGCCTCCAAAATTGTCAGATCAACGCCGTTAACACTTTGCTGGCTATTCAAAGCCCTGCATCGGTTTCGTACTTCATCATCTGTATCGTAGATGTACAATTGAGCAAATCTTGGCTTTCTTCCTTGTGTCGGCAGTAAAGAACCAATGTGATGGTAGTTTTGGCCACTGATACGGAAGGAGTAAGGACCATGACCGTCCATTACAGCGTAGTCAATTGTCCCACCCATTGAAGTAAATGACAGCATTGAGTTGTAAGCTCTAATGTGTCGGGAGAAATTTGGATCATTCAGTAATGTGTCTAGGGGAGGAGGAGCTGGAGGCAGGCTTGACAATATGACTTGGCCATTTTGACAACACAAGGTGAATCGCGGCTGAGAAATGCTGCTACTTCTAATCTTTTCACCTAACCACATAGTAGCTTTACAATGGGTACATGAAACCATCTTTCCGATGAATGACCAGCGCTCGGTAAATTTTCTATGTGGGTTAGAGTTTTGAGCAGCGGGCGGCGGCTGATGTTGACTTTGTAGATTAGTCGTGTTTGCTGCAGCACGGGATATGGCCAATTGTAATGCTCTCGCTTCTGCTTGATATCGTTCACGTTCTTGCATATATCGTGTAGTTGTCTCATCTTGATTACGCCGTGTAAATACCCTCCATCTTGCATTAAGTCGAGCTAGCCGATTTTGTAAACCATTTTCAATTCTTTGACTAATTGGTGGGTCTCTGTCCATGACTGCATTCTAATTGTTAGTATCCCAGTTTGAATTCTAATTGTTCATATATATTAGTTGTTCACGATTCCTTTGGTTAATGCAAGATCAATATTATTTGCATTTGATATATCTATGGTTTTATGGTTTGCGATTTGTATTTTATGTTTTTTCATTTTTTTTTATGTTTGTATTTTCATTGTTTTTTTTAAAATGTTTTGATACTTGAAATTTTTTAGGTTTGATTTTTGTTTTCTAATTTTGATTTTCCATTTTTTTTGGTGGTTTTATTTTTTATTTTTAGGCTGAATAAAGATTCTTTTGTTTAATGGAAGATCAATAGTATTTACATTTGATATATGTATTGATTAGGGTATAATTTTTCTTGCGTAGATTAAGTTATGTGTTCTTTTTAAATTTTTTAATAATTTAATATTTTATTTTTTAATTTGTATATCTTATTTTTTATTGAACTAAAACAATTCCAAAGTATGATAACTTAATCTTTCACTTATTTTATTTTATTAATTTGCCTAATTATTTCTATCTATATTTATTTGTTGTTTTTGTTATTTGTATTTCACATTTTGTTGAAAATAGATACAAAAACAGTAGAACATACAATTAAATAGAGAAAATTTGATACATGGTAATCTGTATGTCTATATGTTGAAAATACCTGAAAATTTCAAAGGTAAATATATCTATTGATTAGTGTATAAGTTGTCTTGCATAG
>JACYFF010003369.1:86531700-86566113 GCA_017589665.1 Selenicereus undatus | reverse complement strand
ATATATGTATATATGTATACACAGACACGCATACATACAGACATATATATATACACACACATATATAAAATTCATTTATTCTGGTTCATTTAGCTGATTAAATATAGATTGATTGACCTTACATAATTATTGGTATCATATAATTTGCACTGCGGGGGACAGGGAGAGGCAGGGCAAGTTTCTAGCAATTCTTGATGAGTGTTGGAATGCTAGGAATTTGTTCATTTTCCGAGCCAAGGAATCTTGTCCGGTACGTGTGTCGCGATGCGCAGTTGCTTTGGCTTGAAGTTCTGTGAGGTCCGGGAACAGACGAGGAGCCACTCAGTTGTTCATCAGCAGAGTTGGTCGCCATCCTCAACCGGTTTGCCATCAGTAAACTAGGGGACTCTAGTTGGGGTTGTGGTTTTCTTTTGCGTGATTGTAATGGGGATGTTGTCCTTGCGGGGGTTCGACAAGGTGCAGGTTTTATTGACGCACAGGGTGAAGAGGCTAGAGCATGCTTATTGCCCTCAAATGTGTCAAGGAGGCGGAGTTCGATAGCCAGGTTATTGAAAGTGACTGTCTTTAGTTGATTCAAAAGTTGAGAGCCAGGACCATTCAGGAGAACTTCATTGGTCTCATCATTCGCGACATAGTTCCTCTTGAGTCCTTTACGTTTTTCTTGTGGTCTTTTGTTGGGGGGTAAAGTTGCCCATGATTTAACTCATTGGCAACCGATTTCATTTGATAGTCGTGTTTGGACGGATGAGATCTCGAAAAGTATTCTCAATCAGGCCTTGAAGGATATGTTGTTATCAACTTTTTTTTCTCTTTGATAAATCCTTAATTTCTTTTATAGTAGAAAAATGTTGTCGTTAACTTTTTTTTCAATGGTAAGTCTCAATTTTTTTTAGTGTTTAAGTTTTCAATTATATTTTTTCTTTCAATAATTCTTCTCTAGTTGATCCAAAAAAAAAAGAACTTCTCTCTGCTTATAAAACGTTCATTTCCTTTAGTAATTAAAGTTTCAGTTGGTTTAATTAACGTCTTTTGAAATTGCTTGACATGAAATATTGATTATGCACGTGAATTCTTCAAAATTATCTATAATTTTCTCTTCTTTAATGTTTGCCTCATGAAAGTGCAAGTGAAGGAATAGCATTTAATTTTTAGCATTTAATTTTCAATCAAAAGTTTTATTTTGTTATTTTAGTTATGTATTCTTTCAAATATGATTATATATATATATATATATATATATATATATATCACTTATACATGTTAGATTACTTTCTATCAAAGTTTTTGTGAGTATATTTGATAAAGAAAAATGTTGGAGTATGAAAGTGGGTGTTGTCCCACATTGACAAAATTGAAGGGCTTGAACCTGTATATAAGCTTATGAGTTCCACCCATTATCAATTGGTTTTAAGTTAGAATCTCATTTGAGCTTATACGCATGACTTATTTGTTGAAACCCTAATTGATATAAAAAAATTTAACAGAAAATAACTTTGAGATCATAATACTAATGTAGCACGCATATCAAATTGTATTTAAACTAGCAATAACAACAAAGAGGGAAAAGTCATAACATACATAAAGAATCAAGTAATAGTAGCAGTCAGATACCATTTGTACGCGCACACACACACACACACAAACATATATATATGTATGTATGTATGTATGTATACACACACACACACACACACACACACACACACACACACACACACACATATATATATATATATATATATATATATATATGTTTGTTTGTTTGTTTGTTTTAAAGTCCTGAAAAAAAATCGATTAATCAATTAATTGCTTAAACAACTTTTGTACATATCTTATGCTTTTCTAGAATTATACTAAAGTTCTATTAGCGCCATTAAAAATTTCCGACAAATAAAATACACCAATTATTTCATATAGTAAATCCTCACATGTAATCTTCTACTTAATTGTATTATACAAGTGACTATATGGATCTTTTACAATAAATTAGCATTGATTTTGAATACTAAATACTAGTATAGTAGACTTCTAATGGTATACATAGAAATATAAATAAAAATCAGTTAAATAAAAACTCCTTCTAGTTCATGGAACCAATCAACTCCATACACACATGCATCATTTACACGTCAACATAGTTTGGTTTGACCAAAGTTCGTTTTGGCTAGGGCTCGACTCGGATACCTATCGAGCTGCCGAGACACGCGAGATTCAGCTCGACTTGACATGGTCAAGCTTGTTTAGGTATTTTAGGTAAGGAATAGCTATGTTCCATTGATATACACATGCTTTGTGTTAATTTGGATGCCCATTGTTCAATATATAGTAAAGCCTATACTTGATATTTTGTCTTTGAGTTGGGACTGTAGTATTTAAAGTAAAAAAAATTTCAATAGTTTTCAAGTTAAGTAAAGATTTGAATAATGAAATTATAAAAAATTCATTGTCAAAGCTCAGGCTCAACTCCATGAGAACTCAACTTGGTCAAAGCTTGGCTCAAACTCAATTTAACCAAGCTCGGATTGAATCCGTGCTTGGCTCAGTTGCCTAGCAAGCCGAGCGGAGGCTCAACTCTACTTAGCTTGATTATAAGCGTAGTTCAAGGATCGATATTTATTACAATGGGCCAAAAGTTGAAGGGTAATTTATTTAAGTACTCATGTATCATACTATCATATGATTCATGGAGATCTAAATTAGTAGGAAAAGTATAATTAAGATGACTTCAGTCAACCACTTTATTGTGTTGACTAACAACTTTAAGTCAATAAAAACTGGACATTTATGCTAACAACTTTAAACTTATGATTTTTGTTTTTTGACCGGCGTAGTGTAAACACGAATTGTTTGCCAAGATTGCTACCATGCACACGGCAGATTACGTCCCATGGCTCATGAGTCATGTCACGTAGTGCACAGTGACAAAGGCAATCTTATCCTTGAAAGCAGCTTCTGTGATTGTTTTTTACATGGCCTATAAATGCCAGTAATACAACAAAACAAGGAGGACATGAATATGCAACTATTTGATGTGGTTAGTGGCTCGATTTCCACCACCTCATTATTAACAACAGCCGTTCTTAATGTGAGTCTTGTTAGGTGATGGGTCCGAGGGATACAGGCCTTGTTTGATAAACACCTATATATATATATATATATATATATGTATATATTAGCTGTTAGTTGTTTGAATTATATTAGCTGTTTGTATTAAATAGGTTCTTATATATAATAAGATCATGCATGTAATTTTTTTTTAACTAATATTTTATTTTTGTAACACAAACACCCCCCAAAAAATATATGGTTTATGTTTTTAACACAAATAACCCCCCCAGAAAAGGGCTCCCCATACAGTTGCATCTCATTTTTCTAAGAAAAATACATCTCATTCTTTTATTTTTTAAAAAAATTATCAATCCTTGCACCTCATTTAGATATAAAAAAGAATTAAATATAGTAGGCTTATTTCAAAATTACAAAGGGTTTAATTTCATTGAAATATTTATCATTATCATATATAAGAAAGTGAAATCCTAGTGTACATCACATGAAAATGAAGAGAGAAAAAAAAAAGTTTTGTTCACATCCCAAATGGACAAGGAGTGTTTAGTACATTGAATTCATACCACTCACCATGTGCATTGAACCTTAATTAACCAATACTTTGGTACCAATTATTTATTCTATTATACTTACATATAAGAAAAATCTCAACAACCAAAAAAAAAAAAAAACCTGTTTTAATATCACATTCTTCATTCCTTTCAGAAAAAATAAAATAAAATCCTGGATTCTCAGCTAACTTAGTGACTAGTGTAGATAATATATATAGAGAATCCACACAAACGTAGGGATAAGAGATGCACTAGATGAACGATTTATTTTGTCCCAAAAACAGTCACTGATTCCTCTTTAATAAAGTTTCAAGTTCGAATTTTATAAAAACGCAAAATTTGAATTAAAAATCTCTGTATCTATCGCTGACAAAAGTTCGGATTTGGGTCCAATTCAAGTTGTATAATGTCGAAATTCAGAAAAGAAATTGATAACTGTTGGGTTTAATGACCCAAAATCAGCTCCGCAGATCCATCACAGGGCTTCAAGGAGTTTGGGCTACCGATTGTGGCGGCTAGGGTTTCGTCGTCTTAACGGCTAGGGTTGCTCGTAGGTTTTTTTGCATCCTTATACTTCTAAACCCTATATAAACGGCCTTGCCTAGGCTCTAATAATCATCCTTGAATCCCAGACCAGTAAGAAATACTTATAGAGTATTCTATTTCCACTATCTTAGATTTGTGAGAGAGGTTGAGAGTGTTTTTGAGAGAAAATATAAGAGAGATTGTAATCTGGTTGCTTGATCGAATCACTCGTTGTGATTGTGATCGCATTGTACTCACTCCCTCATAGTGGATTGTTTGTGCTCGTCGCCGTCCGTGATTTTTTCCGCGTTCGGTTTCCACATAAATCTGTGTTCTTTATTGTTCTCGTTATCTTTGTTTTACTTCTGATTCTCTGTTTCATCCTATCGTTTCCACAAATTAAAGTCGCTCAATTTCCTAACAATTTTCCTAACAATAACTAATTAATATTTTGTCCAGATTAAAAATTTGAATAGAAAATTTACAATTGTATCCTAATTTTTCAGATCAGATAAACTTGAATAATCAGATCATATAAATATTTGTCAGCACCAGGTGCATGTTTTGTGTGATGATGGTTGATTCAATATTCCAATGATAAAAAAAGAGAAACGAGGAGATAATCAGATAAAGTTTCATAGATTAGTTACATCGGTCAAAAGTTTGGTGGGTAGGTGTCAGTAATGCAATCACATGAATGTCTTGGAGGGTCTGTTTTATATGAACGGGCGAGACTACTTTTTTAGGTGGGCACTCGGCTTTCTTTAGAAAGTGGTAAAGGGTCAAGGGTTCAACCAACTCTTCCACTTTCATCACTATGATCATCTCATGTAAAGATGGATAATAAATCGAATTATCGTATCGGATTAAACTTTTTCAATGCTAATCTTATCTCTATATGTATTTATAAATCATTTCTTATAAGTTAAAATATACTGATATACTTAAGAGCTTTTCTTGGTCAAAAACTCAAAATTATCTCGTTAAAAAGTTGTGAGATATAAGGTAAATTAATATCTTTTGAAATTATTATCAGAGACATGAATTTGAATCTTGTCTATACCAATTTTTATGCCGTAAATGTACCAAAAACAAAATAATTGTGTTATTTAAAATATCAACAAAAAAATTGACCTTTCTTACCGCTTCATAAAAACAATACAAAGGACCATCTCTGATACATAAATGTTTATTATGTTTGCCTAGAACAATTTCCTTTTCCTATGTCTTAGGCAACTATGAAATAACAAGTTGCTCAAATATTTCCTAAAAATTTGTTAAGATTCTTGAAGTAGACACTAATTAATTAACGTTTTGTGATGTCATAACCGGTTCAAAAGTGGAACACTTTATACAAAATGTCATATATTCCATTAACTCTTGGTTGGATCGTAATATCAATAGGCCATTGAGCTTTATTTAATTCAAGTAGTATAAATGTCTTCCCCTATAAATGAGACATCTAGATCTAATTCTAATAGAAGCATTCTTTTTTGCAGGAAGGTATTTAAGCTATAGATCCTGACCTCCATAGAATTTTCAGTCTTGATATCTATTCTACTTTTGGAATTTCCTAGATCCATTGGATTGTCCATAGAGGTCCAACTTCAATATCCAATATCTTAGTCATTTCTTGCTATGAGGCCCTAATTTTCCCCATTAAATGTTTTCATAAAAGCTTTCTTTTATAAAACATTTTCACAAAATTCTTTTTTGTGGGTATCTTGGAATCAGTCTCTCTACGAGTAGGAATGCCGGTAGAGATAAGGTTGTCTACAGTTGGATCTCCTCAGACCCTGTAAAAGCGAGACTCACACTGAAAAGTGTTGTTGTTTAGTGAAAAGGAGGAGGGAGGATAGAGAGAGCTGGCTAAGAGATAGACTAATCAAGGAGGAAAACTCATTCTAAAAAGGACTGGACATTCATGATAAAAGGATAGACATAAATTAGGATCAGAGAAAAGAGGTGGTGTCTAAATCACATCACATGGAGCACAAGTGACAAGTGATAATGTTATATATGTCTGTGTGCGCTCTTGGCTGCGGTATCTTGTTCTTAAAAGTACATAGGTTAGTGATAAGGTGATGCATCCTTGTACTAATAAACCAATATGCTTTCACCAAAAAGTAGTAGCAGATAGATAAAGAAAGAAAGTCATTTTCTTTAAAGTTTTTTGCACTTTGTGAACTGATAGTTCCCTAGTTTAATTTATGGCCTATTTGGAGTTCCTTTTTTTTGGAGGGAGACCCATACTAGAGCTTAGAACAATAATGTCAATACATCAAAATGTATTCAAATCAGGTATTCTTCTTTTCTTTGCTATAGCTTGGCCTCACAGGAAGAGATTGGGAATGAAATTGTATTGCAAGCGTAGAAATAGCGGCTTGATAACCTACTATGAAAATCTTATTCATTGTGGAAAGGTGAATGAAGACGCAATGAGTAATTTTACTATAACTCAAATGGCATATCAAGATTCTTAATTTACTTACTCTGTTGAATTCTATTACCTCAATGTATCTTTTTGTACGTGGCCACGTCGAAATTTTACATAATTAGCAATGAAACAGATACTTACTTTTATTACCCTATCGATATAGGCCACTAGAGGGTCTAACAAGCCCATTCGCTTGGCGCCATTTCCACTACTTATGGTGCCGAGCAGTAGTATTTACCTATAGGCAAATTGCAATAAACAAACTTGTACATACTTTTGGAAAATATCGATTTACGTGGGAAGACGGACGTTCAGTATGTACTAAATTAGTTAGATTTCGTGAAGTTAGAATTTTATTTTTGTCGTGAAGATTGTATTTATTTTGTTCGAATTTATATTGTAGATGTCAGATGACTCCTTAATTTTTAATGAAATTCTCGTTTTCTTTCTTGCCAAAAAAAAAAAAAACTTGTATGTTTTGTGTATTCCACGCTTCCTTTCTGAAGTTCTCTCTTTCTTTATGGTTCTTCCTTGTAATCCTAAGTAATGACTCCCGGCAAAACTTGTACAGATTGCAGTTATGCTTTCTTATGAAAGGAGTCTAATCAGATTATCCAATCGCATATTAAATCACATAAAAGTTGAAAATAATGGTATCATCACCATGTCATTTCTATTGGTTTGGACCGTTTGGTCATAAATATCAGGCCTTTTGTGGCAAAAGCTTTAATTTCTGAGCCATCCCATTTTGTTTTGCTGTTTCAGAGTATGCATGACTCATGTCATTCAAAAAAGGAAAACTAAAGGTACCCGTTTCTTTGTTGGAAATGTAAATCACAGACTTGATATGGACACTTGTCTCATTTACCAGAAAAAAAAATGCAAATTTTCATTGAATGAACAAGAATTAATATTTACAATTTCAGATAAGAAAAGAAACCCCCAAATTATAATGGGTTTCAAAGAATAGCCTACATTGTGCACAATTTGAGCACATTAGGAAAAACAAACAGAAGCTTCTATCTTGATAACCTCCATTAGTTGGAACCTTCAGACACAGTTACTGGCTGCACTCCGCAAAGACGTAAAGTTGAACCTACAACATATGCATGTGAAAATATCTAATCAGAATCAAGAATTTCAGGTTTTTTTGTAATGATATTTTTGGGTCTTTTTTTTTGGGGGGGGGGGGGGGGGGAAGGGAAGGGGGAGATATCCAAGGCTTGAATGTTAACTTGAGTAACGTAGTTACTTACCTGATGAGTGGCTTTGGTGCCGGAATGTTGCAAGCTATTGCACATGATGCAGTTGCCCGTGGAGCAGGAGCCTGTTTCACATTCGCAACAAGAATTGAGTTAGATGGTCACCGACAAAAAACAACAGAACACTGCAAATTACAGCAAATGAACAAAGTGAGGATTAATCAAGTAAGATGAGACGGTAGACGAGCAAATAGATGTTTGCCAATGGCAACTTATGAGCCAATATGCAAATCATCGTGGTTAAATAACAATTAAGGCTACTGTACGTCAGGAACGGGTCCCCTTTTTTTGCTAGGGGAGGGTTGAACAAGGTTATGGCTACGACAGGTTTGCTATGGTTGTCTCTGTGTGGCAGGACAGAAATTTAACTACTCCAGCCTTTTTCTGTTAAACTACAAAGAGAGATTATAAATACAAAATACTGTAACTATAACATTCATGCAAGTTATACGCCAAAGGGTGTACAGTTTTGCAAGAGGAGATTACAAGACAGTTTGTGCCTTAAATTTAAACTTTCATGTGTGAAGTGGTGGCAATCCAACAGACTGTAAGGCAATGTGGTTGGTTCAGAAGGCTCATGTGAGATACTAAGCCTGCCAAATTTTGCTTTATGTTGATCAAATAAAAGAGGAAGAGATACAAGTTACATCGTTCATCACAATACAAATCATATACAAATCATATGTTACTCAGGCAATCATGTTACAGAACTCTAGCTGGCAAACTGGCAATGGGAATCCGCATTGCAGCACAATTGCTCAAGAAAATTTTGGGACAATTTGTTCTGGGTTCACGACAACTTCAGGTTTACATCAAAATTGGCTCCAATTGTCTCAGGTCTAATTCAGTCTGATTTTACTAAATTCAGGTTTGTGTAAGTGAGCATGGGTCAGTTTTGCATATCAGTCATCTGCCCATACCAAAAATCTGTACCACAGCTTGAACGTCCAGAACAGAGAAGACAAAATAGATCAGAGTGAACGTCACGGTATACACAAATTTATAGATTTCAGGTATAACGGGCTGGGCCAGTACCTCAAGCTCCTCCAATTCACCATCTGTTGAGAAGTTGCGGCGAGAATCACTGCCATTTCCAGCTGCTGGTGTAACGAGCTTTGGGGCTGGGTTCTCCTTGAGGACAATTTTCATCTTACCCTCAACTTGTCCCTCCCTGATAGGCCGTACTTCATCTTCCAACTCAGACAATTTTTCCGAAGAGCAAGTGGCTACAACTTCATCGTTTCTTTCAACAATCACCCTTTCCTGTGATTCAGAGCTCAGAGAAGAACTACCAGAAGATGATGTCCCAACAGTCGTGGAAGATGCTTCAACTTGCTCTAGTTGTTGAACATTCATACAACATGAAGATAGTGTAACTGTGGAGGTGACATCGGTTGCCATGGAATCACGTTGTGTAGAAACACTTGGTTCGGTGTTTGATGCGTCCAGCTTTGCCCTCTTCCCAACAACAGTACCATCTGCTTGAGAAGCACCAACAGCTTTCCGCTTGGCAGCTGCTTTTACACGATGAAGAGGGGGAACCCCACCAGGGAAAACAAACGCTGGAAGGTCTTTGTATCTCACATGAGAAACCTGGATCAACATGCCTGGCTTCCAGGCATAGTAGCTTCCGACTGCTTGCTTGAATTGCTCCACGGTGAACCTTATATCAAATGCTCCACTGTCCTTGTCCTTGGAATCAGGGCCTTGTTGCTTACTGAGACCCATGAAGTAACAACAACAGAATTTCTTGGATTGGACTGAGATTTCAGAAGGGTGAGGATGGCACCTCAGCATACCTTTTGTATCCCTCTCAATCTAAGCAAAGATGGGAAAAAGGAAATATAGGGTTAGATTTTGATTCGAACATGAAATGCAAGGCCTCTGTAAAGACACATCCATAAATCCTACCTTTAGGGTTAGCTGGCGAAGACGAGATTCAACCCAACCTTTCCACTGCCTGAAGTCATCAGCATTGGCGGCAGCGATACCTATCTGCAGATAATTCTTGTATGCTTCAAAGAAAGAGAATGGCTCAAATAGAAAACCCCAATCAGCTTTATTCAATGACTCCAATCCCTAAAAAGAAGAAAGATTCATCAAACTGCAAGGTACAGGAATAAATCGTGCAATAAAGTACAATGATATAGACATACAAATAAGCCTTTGAATCAACTAACCCCGGCCCCCCCCCCCCCCCCAAATTCAAGGAAATGAGGGATAAAGATCTGATGAGTAAATACCATGATCAGTAAGATTTCCAGTGCCAACAAGAAAATAGGACAGTTACGGTGGTAAAAATACAAAAAACAACAATCACAATTGGAAGATAGGATAGCTTTCTTATTCTAAAATGAACAGAACGTCTGCACTACAAAGAATTCGAACAGACACCAAACAGGACACAGCAATAAACGGCAGTTCATGAAAAGGCATGTCTGTAATTCTTAGAAATGTCCCATCATACCAGACAAAACCAGTTGATTTGAGAACCTTTTACACAGCAAGACACACAAAAAATGAATCCTTCGCAAAAAATTCCCTTGTAAAAATACCTCGCAGATTCGAAGTCCTCTCTGAAACTCCTCCTGCATAATACGCAATGTACTTGAAGATACATTGTAGCTTGAATTCATTGATGGATATGCAGGAGTTATTATAGGCATCAAATGCTGCCTATCTCTCAGATTTCTTCTCGGATCCCAAAAGGGGAGACCTAAAGATCCTTCTTTAATTTCACAAAGCATGATTGGGTTGGGCCACTTCCACTGGCTGTATACTTTGAAAAAACGGGAGACTAGCATGCTAGGCAAAGCCTTGGGATACAGCTGACATATCCTTGCAACAAGGAGAGCCCAATTTATACCACCTAAGAACCCCGAGACCTGTTCAATGAGGAGGAGTATACATCAGTGTCAATGAAGCGGTGCCCAACTAAAGAAAACAGAAAATGCACACCAAGGAGAACGAATGCAACAGAGAGCTTGCAACAGCAAAGGCTTTGCCCAACAAGGAGGGAGAGAACCGCATAACTACAAAACAATGCTGAAGCCAACAGCAATATCCTTACATTGGAGTAAATGCCACGTCGCTTTGCCCAAAATCTGATGCATCGCAAAGACAAGAGGAAATTCTGCAGAACATGAAGCACAAGAAACGTCAGAGAAGCATATATGCATAAATTTTCACACATGGACTCACATGGATTGCCTTTGATACCTGAACATTTGGAACCAAATGCAAAATCTGGTCAGTGACTCTACATCCATTCAAACTGCGCACTGTCTGCTCATCGGCATTTCGTAGAACTGATTCTTGTAAAATGTCTAGATCCTGCAACATAACAACTCACATATATTCATATAAAACTTCACTAGCAGAAAGACGAAACATTTCCAAAGACTAAAAACAGGATAAACGGACACATTGAAGAAGGAGATCTCAGTCAAACCGTGCAAACCCAGATTTGTCAACTGAATAGGAAATACTCACTTCTGGAATAACCCATAGATCCAACCTTGCATAAAGAAGGTCAATTGAGACGCCATCAAACTTGAAGTTCATCACGGGGACATGGGCATCTGGCACAGGGTTCAGTTCCTCTACTTCTGGCATCTCTGCCAGCATCTTATGGAGCTCACCAAAGAAATCATCCTGATTTACAAGCAAAACCAAATTACTCATTTTTGATATTTTTTACTGATATGATGTATTTTTATGTCAAAGTGACCACATCGAGCTCCCACTTACCTCTCTTGTGACATATCTAGGTCCAACACACAGAGCGTCTATATCAGCACCGGGGCCATGCACCTACAGATCAGCATAGAAGTGTCAAAAGAACTTGATTCCAAGAAAGATGTCAACATAGAGCACATTTAGGGAAGGCATCTAAGCAAAAGAACATGCAAGTTTGAGAAAATATTTTATTTTACAGATGAAAATCCTTTGATAAAATAAAGATAAATACCTAAATAGATAGATACAAGTAAAAAAAAGGCCCAAGGAGAATTGAAACACACAAATGAAAAGCTCAGATGTAAGCTATATATGGAAGTACAGCTAACATTAGCCAAATGATTCAGGGAAGAAATCTAAAATTCCATGGAGAAGAGGAACACATAAACATAAACCTAGATGTAAGCTACATATTGAACACCACCTAACATGAACCCACCTACGCGGGGAGGAAATCCAAACTCTGCCTGCAAGCAATTTTTGCGACTAATTCAAGAAAAATCATAAAGAATCGCACAGAATCCAGCCATGCAACCAAACTTAAGGTACAACCAATAACTTTTTCGTTTTTTCATAATACTCTCATCAGTAAGCTAGCTAGACAAACTCGGGATTGAAAAGATGGCAACCATTCACTATTTTCCCTTGTAGCTAAACAGAGTAGTATCTTACCCCTAGTCTATAGGAACCGAAGCTGAAAATCTTTGCATTTGACTCCTCCACAACCTGATCGTTGTATCCTTTTGCACGACTCACATTCCTCACCCACAACTTCACAGTCTGTATGAATAAGAGAGAACAAAACTATTACAAAATTTAAATTTTAAACAAACTTCATTAAACTCTAATCACAGAGGTAGCCTTACCTCATCTAATTTGCCTAACACTTCTTGCCTCTTAACAGCTTCATCCTTTGATTCATAAAGTCCAGAATCTACCAGAAACTGATCAGGGAAAGAACATCATACAGAAAAAAATTGCCATTAACCATAGGAATCAACAAATTTCAGAACCCTAATACATCCAAAAGAAGATAAATAAATTTATTCAAAAACAAAATAAGAAACCTTTTCTAGGTCTTTGCTCTGGAGGATCTCAGCCTCAGATGGCTCGGCAACAGATATAGGATCCGTCAACCCAAACCGCCATTGATTGGCCTTGTTCTGAACGGCATTCACCACCATTGGAATCTTGCCGCAATTTCTGCTCCAGTTAGTTTTGTGTTGAGTATAATGATTTCGTGCCTGCATGATTTTTCTAGAAATTTCTCGATCGAGAAATTCGTTAAATTTACTTTTTTGAGAAACTTTTCCCTTTCTATTTATCCTGTTTTTTTTCAATGATCGTGCAATAAAGCGAAGAAAATTAGAGAAAAAACAAAAGGAAGAGGCTTCAAAGACGAGGACAACAGGGAAAACCAGCGATCATTGATCAACGATCATCAATCATCAATGTCTCAATAGTACAAACTTTCATCACGATCACCCCAAATTAGGGTTTCAACAACGATATTACAAGTAATTGCTTGATTTCCAATGAAATTGAATCAAAAAACCCCTAAATTTCTACGAACAGAGATCCAAGCGTCGTAAACAATGACAATAAATCGTCCTCTTGGATAACTCTTGCGATGAATTGAATACTGAATACTGAATCAAACGACGATCTGAAGAACTCAAAAAGAGAACTTGCCGGGAGAATCGAGATTCAAGAGCGCCGCCGTGTCACCACCGGGGATTATGCTTCAGCCTCCCGTAGACCGCCGTCGAAGAGATTCGCAGCGAAGGAGCATACGATGAGAGAGACTGCGCTGTTTGTGTCTCCAGAACGCGGGTTAGAGCGCCTTTTATAGGCGGATAGAGTTTGTTGGAGGGAGAACTCGTCACCGCCTTATTGGCTGTAATAACGCGTTTTTTACAGCTGTCAAAAGCAATAAAGCCGTGTTTTCCTCTCTTTTTTTTCATTTTTCATTTTTTGTAAAGAAAATAAAATAACCGGTTCTTTTTTGCGGGGATTTCCTTCCTCACTTTTATGGTTTTGAAAAAAATAAAAATAAAAATAAAAATCACCATGAGCGAAATTCAATTGTATCCCCCAAAATATATATCATAACTTGAGTATGTATTTTTTGCATTGGTTAAAGTAGCGGGAAGTGAGTTGAAGTTAATTGAAACGGATTAAGGTTAATTGAAGTGGGTTGAATATGTTATTTTTTATAAAACAGATAAAGTGTATTGAAGTGGATTGAAGTTAATAAATTAAAATTTGCCAACAAAAAGAACGAGCCATATGACTTGAGTATTCTTGCTAAATGTTTGTTCAACACACCACTCTTAGATCTATAATTATTTACCTTGTTTATATTTCTTAAGTCATTTGCAACGTGAGGGAACGGGTGCCATTGTGTGGCATGCGTTCCAAGCAGTTACTTGGCAGCGTAGGAAACAGTTGGGATGCAATTTATTATATGCACTCAGGAGCTTATGCTCCTGATGCTGATGTCAATGGCCAACTTAGCAAAAAATGCCACGTTTATTTGTTTTTTAGTTTTTTCTTTTTTTTGAAAAACAGAATGCGGTTACTGGACTTTAGAGGTAGTAAGAAAAGAATTTTTATTATGTGGCTTTATGTGTGAAGGCAATTGATGATCCCAATCCTTCATCATCACCAAGACCATCATCGTCGTTGTCGTCATCATCCTCATCACCATTATTATTATTATTTTGTTTTATGAAACTGTTACATTTGAGATTAGCATAGAGTCAAATTCTATTATAAATTTTAATATCAGTATCACATGTGATTTTTACAGTTGTTCAACATTAAATCAGGTTTTGTTCATGTTTTAACCATTATCATTTCCTGGGCATGAGAATGCTCGTCATATTGTTCATTGAACAACTTGATAAAGTTCACTAAGAATATAATTTTTCTTCACTATCTGTTGTGAGGTTGTTCACCAAGGCAAACCAATCTGTTCATTTATTATTTTAATAGTGTTCATACAGACAGATATTTACTCGTTGGATACATCGATAATGTTAACTGAACATATCCAGCCATTTGCCTACATACCAATAGCTACTAGCTACATAAATCTTGGGTTATCACTTAATTTATGGAGTCCAACCAATATTTTTAAAGTTGTCATTTTTATTAATAGTCACTTCAGAAGTCTTATTTTTTGTTTACATTAATATTCATTATTTATTGTTCATGTCTTTCATATCATTTGTTCATAAGACTTCTTTTGCTTATCACCAAAACTAAAATTGATCATGAAAGTCGTTAAATTTCTTCATCATGTTTAGAAAAATAATAATTTGAATTGGGCATTTCATTTTAGTTCAAAAATTCCAATGAGGAATGTGGTAATGAGCATTGGCGACTGATTCATGTAACAAAGCCAATTTCACAGTGTGCGATTACCGTATGTCATACAAACAATAACTAATTTACCATAACAATAGTAATTAAACTTGATTTGGAGATTGAACTCAATATATAAATTGAATGAACAATTTTAACACAGTCAATATAACTTATTTGATTATAAAGTGAACAGAGCTTATTGAGCTAATGAACAAAAACAAATGAGATAGTAAACATTCAAACTGGGACAACAAACAGAGGAATGTTTTGACACATGTGTATCCAAGAACATGGCCTGGACAAAATGAACAATATTAGACGAACTCAACTTTGATGTATAAACTAAGTAACCTGATGAACAATATTCAATTACATAGTGAACAAGGCTTATGAAAGGTGAGTTAGGCTTATGAAAGCATATTTTCCGTTTGCTTTGGACTTTGTTACATTGGTAGAGCAAAGTAACAACGTCATACTTTGTTTATCATCGATAGTTGCTTGACGTCAAGCTTGGAAAAGAAAAGGTAAAATAAAGGTTTAGTGAACAATAATAACATAACTAGTGAACAAAAGGGAGTTGTGTGGGTGAAAAGTTGTTAGCTTGAGATACTTATCGATAGGTTGCATGAAGAACATACTAGATAATAACCATAGAAACCAATTAACCAAAACTGAACATATCATAATTGTCTAATGAACGATAATATGATCTAGGATTTAGGATGCAAACTCTATTGCATTAAGTAGACATCATTCCATTAGAATTGTGTGTGGAGATTTATTTATTAATCTCATACGAACAGCTTGAGATCTTGACATTGAAGATATTTAACTAGTAAATTCATTTATTTATTTATGTCTCTACTGCTTGAACTGAGAATCAGGACCGCCAAGATGTCCCGAGAGTGGAGGGCCAGCACAGTCATCCCACTGTACAAAAACAAAGGGGATATCCAAGACTGTAATAACTTTAGGGGCATCAAGCTGCTCAGCCATACTATGAAGCTGTGGGAGAGGGTGATTGAGAGAAGACTGCGAGAGGAAGTAGAGATTTCAGAAAACCAATTTGGTTTCATGCCAGGCAGGGCAACCATTGAGGCAATCTATCTACTCAGAGGGCTCATGAGCGTGTTCAGGGATAGAAAGGTGGATCTCCATATGGTGTTCATTGACCTGGAGAAAGCGTATGATAGAATCCCAAGGGAGGTATTGTGGAAGTGCTTGGAAGAGAAAAGGGTGTCGCCCGCGTACATTCGTGTTATCAAGGATATGTACGAGGGAGGGCGGACGAGGGTTAGGACTCCGGCAGGGGTCTCCAATGATTTTGATGTTAGTTTGGGTCTGCATCAGGGCTCTGCTTTAAGCCCGTTTCTTTTCACATTAGTTATGGACGAACTCACTAGAGGTATCCAAGACGAAGTGCCTTGGTGCATGCTTTTCGCAGATGACATTGTCCTTATCGATGTGACCAGGCAGGGACTGAATGACAGGCTGGAGAGGTGGAGGCATACACTGGAGGATAGGGGCTTCCGGTTGAGTAGATCGAAAACGGAATACCTTCACTGTTGTTTCAGCGGAAGGATGGAAGAGGGGGGAGAAATCGTACTGGATGGGAGGGCAATACCGAAGGTCGCCAAATTCAAGTATCTGGGCTCGATCATCCAGCAGAATGGGGATATTGACGAGGATATTAGCCAGCGGATTAAAGTGGGCTGGCAAAAGTGGAAGTCATCGTCAGGGGTGTTGTGTGACAAGAGAGTGCCCATGGGTTTGAAAGGCAAAGTCTATCGGTTGGTAGTCAGACCGGCGGTTCTATATGGATCGGAGTGTTGGCCTCTAAAGAAGGCGCAGGTCCAGAGATTGATGGTAGCTGAGATGAGGATGATCAGGTGGATGTGTGGTCTTACAAGATTGGATAGGATTTCGAATGGGGTCATTAGGGGCCTAGCTGGAGTGGCCCCCATAGAGGAGAAAATGAGGGAATCGAGGCTCAGATGGTTCGGCCACGTGAAGAGGAGAAGCGTGGCCGCCCCAGTGCGAAGATGCGAGACTATCAACCCACCCGGTGGTAAGAGAGGGAGAGGTAGGCCGAAGAAGAGCCTAGAAGAGGTGGTCAGAGAGGACCTGAGGGTTGTCGGACTCACGGAGGACATGGCTCAGGATAGGAGGTTGTGGCGGGACAAGATTAAGGTCCCTGATTGTAGGGGATCGGCTCCGTAGGAGGCTGCAGCCTAGGCGGTGGGGGGTGGGGTGGGGTGGGTTTTTGGTTTGCTTGTTTGCAGGTCATGCGGTTACGAATTGTCACGACACCAAGCACCTACGATTCTGTTGAGGTATGTCTCTACCCCCTCTTTACTCGCGTATCAGAACCCTTTTCCTCGCCCCTTTCTCTTACTTCGGAAAATGGTTTTGCAATCGTTTCCCCTCCAACCCTTTTTCTCAAAAATATTTTTGTGGGTCTTATGGAATCAACCTCTCTATGGGTAGGAATACCGGTAGAGGTAAGGTTGCCTACAGCTGGATCTCCCCAGACCCCGCGAAAGCGGGACCCACTTTGGGAGTTTGTTGTTGTTGTTGTTTGTTTGCTTGAACTGAGAATCCTAGATTACATGCAATTAACTGAAATGAAGAAATTAGGCATATAATTTGAGTACTTGTTCACCATTCTTGTCTGCCTTGTTGAAAATTGAAAGGAAGAAATTAGGTACTGCTATATTGAGGTTTGACAGGCAATTATTGTGAACGAAAATAGTGCAGTTCTTGGGTTTGCAAGGCTATTCTACTAGATTCATTGGCAATTTTTGAATATTTGTAGCGATGAGGAAGAAAGAGAGAAGATGCATAGAAGAGAGAAGAAAAATGAGAGAGAAGAAAGCATAGTAGGAGGAAGGACCGATGAGGAAGTTATGTTTTATCTTTTCTTTTTTGCCCTTAAAAGTCCATGCCAACATGTAATACTGCTGCTTACATGCACTTGAGAGTATATATACTCTCAGGTTTACATAATAGGTATTGCAGCTGGGATGCCACGCATGGCAGAATGGGTGGTCGTCCCCTCCTGTGTGTCTTTTTTTTTTTCCGTCTTCTTTTACAGTACATTTAATTCTAGAAGTAAAAAAAAACCAGAAGAAAAGCTGTAATTATTATTATTTTTTTGTCTTCTTCTGTAGTGCATTTAATTTCAAGGGATTGAATTTTTAAAAGCAAAAAAAAACAAGAAAATCTAACGTTGTTATAAAGGCTGCTTGACATTTTTAATTAACGAGGTTGACAAGTATCTTATTTTTTTTTTGTACTTGAGAGCATAAATATCAAGGGATTGATTGATTGATTGAGTTTCGTCCACCAAATAAAATGATCAAAATGTTCAATTTTTAGATTTTTACCAATTCCCCAATTTCGTGACGCACCTCTCTCTCCATCTATCCCCTCTCTTGTAGATACAGATACTTCTCTGGTTTTCCCAGTTCTTTGATATCCTGGGAACAACGACCATGAGTGGCGCTCAGATGTATCAACTACGTCTCAGTAGTAGCTGCTGCTGCTTGAATTCTATTTCCCCTAATTCTACCCATCGATTTCTTCCCCAGTTAGTGCAATTGGGAAGCAAGAGACCGCGGTTGAGGCTTAATTTTTCGCAGAAGAAATTGCCCAGAAAATGGAGCAGAACCATCTGTTTCGCCACCGATGATTTGAAGCAAAACGAGCAACTCCCAGTTAGCACTGTTGGTGTTGAAGATAGACCCGGTATTTGTTTTGCTTTAATATTTATGGGTTTTTGATTTCTCGGCTTATGATGCATTCGTTGAGCTTAAATTGTGGATTTGGGGGGGGGGGTAATTTGCGTTTCTGTGAATTCGAGGGGTTTATTGTACGGGTTTATGAACTTACTGGAATTAAACAAAGCCTTTTGATCTGTGATTAGTGATTTTTGGTTACTATTTTGAGTGCCTGGATAGAAAGATTTGGGAACATACTGAGCATGTCTCGTTGCTTATTAAGGAGTACTGAATTAGTTGAATTTTCATGTCAGAGCTGAAACATGGATGTGCGTGTATATAAATTGCCAGAAGATGTCAAGATATGCTGGTGTTTTGGTTTGTTTGCTATTGCAGATGGCATGGCATTGACTGAATCCAGTCTTGTGGGAATACTGAAGGAACTGAATTGTGAGGGAAAAGTTCAAATGCTCATTTGATGGAGAATGGTGGAAAATTGGTGGCTAAAGGAATGGCTATTACTGATGTTTGATTTGCTGGGCATTGGTTTTTTGGTTATTGATGTTCTTGGGTTGAAGTATTAGGGAAGACGGAGATAAGTACGAGAATTTTAAGGAATGAAGTTCAAGAGGCCTTATTTAGGCAAAAATGTTTCTTTCTCGAATTGTTGATTGAATGCAATATGAATGTGCCTGTTCATTTCTTCTGTTGCTTGCAAGTCAATACATTTCTTTATTGCTAGTCTCTTCAGTGGGTACCTGGAGGAGTGTCTCGGTGATTGAATTCCAATTACATAGAACCATCTAGGAGAAGAATGCTGGTTGTAACTGGACAATTTAGTAGAATGGTAAACATGGGTTCCATTGTTCATCTGTAACTAACAGATGCATCCATGTGGCACACCTCATAATACATCATTTGAAGAATTCATCTAATCTGAAAAAAGTATGATATCAAGGACAGAAACAGTCCCGGATAGCATTAAGATTGGCTCAAATAGAAACATCTTAGATTTCTAAACCTTTTGCTAGTGAACCCCGCCCCTCAACCACAAAAAAAAAAAGAAAAAAAGAGTAACATTGAATACAGTTTTTGTAAAAGGCAAACAATTACTACAATAATGTGATGTTTGGTTGAATGTAATGTAATGCAATCAACCTTGTAATGTAATCATGATTACCTAGTTTGTGGTAATTATAATATAAGGTAGTTGCTATTTGCATTACTTTCTTACAACCAAACAAAATAATGAAAACACAATTACAAACTTGTTTGCATTACAAAGTTGTTTATATCCAACCAAATATTACCTAAGGGTATTCATGGATAGCTACCCATTTTGTGCTAATTATCCAAAAATTATGGTCAGTTAGGCTGGCTGGAGTGATGGAAAACAAATCAGTTAGCTGGTTAACTAAGTCTTGGTTGATGTGACGTGTATCTGAGAGTGTCATTATCCGGCATTTACTGGAATGACAACACTACATCAAGAAAGTGTCCATGCCTGTTCAATCTGCATTATAGTGTGAGTGCGATGAGGGCTTCTCGTCTGTTTTCCAACCCATCCCTAGGTCTTACGATGATGCGATATGAATTTCCTCGTTATTTCTCATGTTGCTTGCAAGTACGTACATTTCCTTATTACTATTCTCATCGGTGGATTCCTGGAAGTCTGGAACAGTTTCTTGCTAGTTGGATCCAAATCACATACAATCATCTAGGAGAATGATGCTGGTTTGTTGGACAATGCAGTCCGAACAGTAGTAATCAAGGGCCATTTGTTCAATTTTAGCTAACATGGATGCAGCTGTGTGGCATGCTTCGTACATACTACATCATTTGAAGAATTCATTTAATCCGAAAATGTTTGATATTAAGGAGGGATAGAGGCCTGGAATAGACTCAAGAAGTACTTGAACAGAAACATCTTAGCTTTCTAATCCTTTCACTTGCAATCAGCTTAGTTTCAGATTTTACCCAGAAAAATTTTAAAAAGTAGAAAAATGAATGTAGCATTTGCAACACCAACAAAGAATTACAACAATAATGGCTGTTCATGGATATTTACCTATTTCTCGCTGATTATCCACAGTTTTGGTTAGTTAAAACTTGCTTGGATCCGAGTGAAAATTAATGAGGTTGCTAGTGAACCATTTCGTGGTAGATGTGACATGTGTCTGTGAGTCTCATTGTCCGGCATATGCTAGACATGTCTACTCTACTTCAAGAGAGTATCCTTGTTTCTTCGAGCTGTGTTATAGTGTGAGCATCCCTATGGTTCTTGTCTGTCTTCCAACTCATGTCTAGGTATTAGTTTGTAGTTATCATGTGCCAGACCTTGTTTCCCTGTGTGACAAAAGTTATGCTGCTGTCCTTTATATGAAAATGTGGAGCTTTGCTACCTCTGCTGACAAAAGCATGCTTAAATTTTGTTTTCGAGGAGTTAAATGATGAAGGAGCATGCGGGTCTAGTTGACAAGTTTGTGGGGTTTAATAGCTAAAAGATAACTTGGACGGATAAAACCTTAGTTGGATTACCACCTATAAAAAAAAAGGGAAGAAAAACCCTAAATATACTATTTCATATATGATTGATCGGCAGGAAAAGACAATATTGAGTAAGTAATCAAATTGACAAGAGGGTGCCTTCACAAATCAACTTTTGGCTATTGTTCGCTGGATGAAACATTATTTCTGCCTAATTCTGATGAAAATGTGCCATTCTAATCTTCTGCTTGCTTGCAATTCATGATGTATAAATGAAGGTTTTTGAGAATTAGGTGTGGGACTTCTTAGTCCATCTTCTTTTAATTTGCCTGTCACGTTATCGTATTTGGTTTGTTTTCTTTATCCTTTGATTATTGCTGTATGAAACTGTAATATTGCTTTCCTTTTGTTTGTTTCTCATTATCCCAGTGTCATAAAGATTGGCAATTGGCTTGTGCTAGTATGTCCAACTGAAATCAGTAGTGTTTGTGCATTCTATGGCTAAGCTGATAAAAGTTTTATGTTTGGTGGAGAGCTAGGGGTTGCTGTACAGATGTAGTGGTTAGGCCACTGCAGGGTTCAAGTCTCATGCAACATTAGCATTTGTGTGAGATTCCCCCACTTTCCTTCCTGCCTGATCTCCTAGCTTGGGCATTGTGTTTGGGTGGGCTAGCAAGGGCCATCCTTTCAAATTACAACCCCCCCCCCCCCCCCAAAAAAAAGAAAAAAGAAAACCAGGAAGAAAAAGGGAAAAATTGAGAAGTGTTTACAAGTGCTGATTTAGAGCTGGTTCTTGGTACAGATGAAACCGATAACATCGGTCAAGAAGATAGACAGAGTGCTCTCTATGATGTTCTTTACCCTAGTAAAGAACTTCTCCCTGATGACAAAGAGATGAGCATATTTGATCACCTAGAGGAGCTTCGTCAGAGGATATTTTTCTCTGTTTTGGCTGTTGGAGCTGCTATCTTGGGTTGTTTTGCATTTTCAAAAGATCTTATTGTCCTGCTTGAGGCCCCAGTTAAGGAGCAGGGTGTCCGTTTTCTGCAACTAGCTCCTGGCGAGTTCTTCTTCACTACTCTGAAGGTACCTCTTACCTCTTAGATAGGCCCTTTGGTTATTACCTCTGTTGAGACGGTGAATTACTTTTTACTTCAGGTTTCAGACTAGGTATAAATTAGTTTGATTGCGTTTCTGCTGTTCAATGAATAGAAATCCAGCTCACTAGGGTGCATGCTTGAAATTGCAAGAATGAAGTGAAAATATGGTTGTTCCATTCAACTTGATTTGTTAATGCCATCTGGCAGACCATGGTTGCTAATCTGTCCATTTCTGAATGAATGACTGCATAGCGAAAAATCAATTTTCTGGAAGTCTTATTCCTCTTCTCTTGGTTCATGTGTTGATTCTGGAGTTCTAAATAATTGTCACATTATTAGGTACAATTTTCCCCTTGATACGACTAACTTCTGACTCCATGTTTCTGCTTGTGTTTCTTGTTTCACTCGAAGTGCAACCAACAATTCTTTTTTAAATTGAACTAGTTTGAGAGCTGTTGATTTGGGTACATTTCTAATCATGACACCACCATATGTAACAACTTCTGGTTAGAACCTTTAAAAATAATTCTCATCATCATAATGATATTGGATTGATTATTATAATCTCATTGTCTTGATTCATTCTTATTGATTGTCTCCCAAAGAAGTTCGATAAATAGAGAGAAATATGATGAGGAAAGACAGGAAGTTCCACTGGGAATACTTTAACATTGTTCTCAAGCAATTGTCATGAGTTGGAAAGTAAAATTCCAATCTTTTAGGAGATTCCTGAGAGTTCGGGAGGGAAGCCTGAGTGACATGGTCATTGGATGTTCTACTGACTATTAAAAAAAGGGAAATTTATGCTGCCTGCTGGTTTGAGAAATAAGTGATAAACTCTGAGTTGGTTCATTGATGACTGATGAGCACAGACAAATGGACAGGAGTAAAGGAATGGATGGTAAGTTTCACAGTGGCTGCAATAAGCATAAGATGCATGGATGTGTAACCTACGATATGATTCACAGTGGACCTTACATGAAGGTCTGTGGAAAGATTTTTGCTAAGAATGCCCTCTAGTTTGCAGCCAAAACTCAATAAAATACAAGTTTTTTTTTCTTTGTTTTTTTTGGGGGCAGGGGGGGCGGTGTTGCAGCAGATGCTAAAGCAACGCTATTTGGATTACATGTTGCTTACAGTAAAGGCCTTGAACACATTGATATAGGTGTTCGCTCCGTGCCACCTTTTCACTGTGCTGTTCCAAAAGAAGTCTTGCTCTGGTCACCATGTATGTTTGTTCGATAGTGTATATCACTGGGAGAGTTATTTCTGTAAACAGTATAGTATGCCGAGTTAGGATAATCAAGCTGTCTTCTGTCTCATCATATTGGTTTGCCCAAGAGCATCCTAATGTATTGTGAATTTGTCGGATTCGGTGTTTGTCGTCCTTACTTGATGAACCAATAGAGGCCATCAAACCTCCAACATTCCGTTAGCCAAATTGATACTTTCGACTGTTTTATGACTTCTGAAGGTAGGAAATGCTTGAGTTGTGATATGAACAAGTTATCATATTGCAATGTTCTGTGATTAGCGTTTTTCTTTATGACATTTTGTTTTTAAAAGAAAAAATGTTGTCTCCTTTGTGGGTCAAGTATCTGTTGGGATCTTTGAGCATTATCTTGTTACAAACAATTTAAAATTACAATGTCAGCTGGTTCTTTTGCTTTGAAAACCTGGCCTTCCCGTTTGTATAATGAAAATGCATGGACTTGCAAGATCCCTAACATATTTATGACGCACTTCAGGTTTCAGGATATTGTGGTCTTCTTCTCGGGAGTCCTGTGATTCTGTATGAGATTATTGCATTTGTGCTCCCCGGTCTTACAAGGGCGGAGAGAAGATTCCTAGGACCTATTGTTTTAGGGTCCTCTGTGCTTTTCTATGCTGGTATCACCTTCTCCTATTTCGTTCTTACCCCAGCAGCATTGACTTTCTTCGTAAACTATGCAGAAGGGGCAGTCGAATCTCTTTGGTCTATTGATCAATACTTCGAATTTGTCCTTATCCTCATGTTCAGCACTGGTTTGTCCTTCCAGGTAATCTTCTTGGACTGTCTTTCAGTTATAATTGAAATTGCTGGTTTTCTGTGCATACATATCACTAGTAAGACTTTTTGACATCAGACCTGGGGCCTGTGAGAGTTCCAAACTTCAAGTTCTAGGCAGTGGTCTTTGATTCTTGAGTTGAGCCTCTCAAATTGTCCCTTTACCCATTCAGCTGTTCCCTCAGTAGTGTCCTTTGAGTTCCTTAAGTGAACGAGTGGCAAAAATATAGTTTACTCTTCTTTCTCCAGATAAAGCCCACTAACCAAGCTGGTTGAAGCCATTGGGCCAAAGATGCATTAGGAATTATAGATGATTATTATCAGGCATCATAATTATGCTAAGAACTTCAGAATTTTAGGGCAACTGTTATGATCTCTTGATAGCTAGTGGGTCTTATCTTTGGGTTATCCACTTTTTACCCTTGAACAATTTTGAGGTACGGTAGGGCATGGACCCTTCCTTGTGATCATTCCAAATTGCAATTCAGTAAATACAATTATCCACAAATGTTTATTTTTTCTGTTTCCTTTTTCCTTCTTGCCTTCAATTTGAGGAGAGGTACAAGGGCGATCTAGGTGGAGTTTGAACCAAGAACTCCGGTATCAGCCCTGCTGACTTCGCAACTAACTTGGTTTACACCCGCTATTTTTCCTGTGTTCTTGTTTCTTATCTCTTTCTTTTCCCCTTTTGTTGGGTTGGGGGTGGGGGAGGGGGGATGTAGAGGGAGACAACTTAAATTTAATTTTTTTTTTCCTTTCGTGTTACACAATTTTCTTTAGATCTCCCAAAAAGGTTGAGTTGTTATATTGTTTGTAGGGGAAAAATTATGTTAGTTCATGAAAGCATATAAGTTGGCCTTGAGATGCCTTAAAATTTTATGTGGAAATAATCTGCATTGCAAGATGTTTTTCCCTTTTCTTGTTTTTTGTTGTTATTTTTTGGGGGGGGGGGGGTGTTGGGGAGACGTTTCCCTTTATATAAGTTTTAAATGCGTTCAATGGCAAGAATTCACTAATCACTATGGAATTTATTCCTTGACTGAGCGCTTACCAAAAAAATTTACTCCTTGACTGAGCCAAATACATGATATGAGGAATCAAATTCCATACCCTAGGGTCCCTATCTATTGGGTTCATTCCTCGATTCCATTTTAGTTCAAGGTAACCAACCACTCTAGGAGTGAAAGCCATTTGCAGCTGTGGAGTATAAGGAGGTCACAACGATCACTCCTTTATTTATGCTTAGGTAACATAAGTACCTCTTTCAGGTAGGTTCTATTGGCAGAACTACATAAACCCATGCCATTACTTCTGCACAAGATTACATCTGGCAGCAAAGTGTAGGCCCTAATCAGCCTGCGGTTGTAAACAATCACTTGTACTCATTGTCTACAAAGAGGTGCTCTAACAAAAAGACTTGCTGTCGTGTTTAACTTGGGATTTCCCGAGAAACCTAGAATTGAATTCTGATGAGATGAACTGGATACTGATGAGATGGGATGAAAGGAGTAACTGCAAATCTATTCTAGGTCCATTTGTTTTTCATATAAATTGATCCTTGACATCGATCTGCATTGATTATGGTTGACTGCCTCCATTTGTTGCTGCTGGCGAATGCTGCTTTTTTATTTATTTATTTTTGGAAGACTGACTCCTTGCTATGTAAAACAACCACGAGCTTTTTGCGGAATTTCAGTTGCAAATATGAGATTAAACTATCCAAACCAAGTAGAGTCTCTCCTAAGGTCCCACCTAGGGCATGGGACGTTGAGATGTACACAAGATATGAATCGAAGGCGATGGAATATAATTATGTCCTCCAGCGTTATTCTGGTGTCTGGACCATATTATATGATATGATTCATAATGTCAGTTCAATCCCTTTATTGACATTATATGCCTAGAGAGATTGCTCTTTCTCTTTCTTTGTATAAATTACTGTCACCTGACATCTTTTACATTAGTGAAGTCGAGTACTAGTGATTTCTATTGCTGTTTACAGGTTCCAGTCATTCAACTTTTGCTGGGACAAACAGGCCTAGTTTCTGGGGATCAAATGCTATCAATTTGGAGATACGTCGTGGTGGGTGCTGTCGTTGTAGCTGCTGTGCTGACCCCATCGACGGATCCCTTGACCCAAATGCTTCTTGCTGGGCCTCTACTAGGGCTGTACCTCGGTGGTGCATGGATGGTAAAGCTATTAGGGCGATAGTCGATTAACTTGGTGCATGCTGATTATGTTTGTATAGCTCATACAATTTTTTGTATCAGAGAGTGGCAGCCTTTCTGTTATCATAGATGAACTTCATGGACTATTATACCTTACGACAATTTTAGGCACCAAGTCCAAACATATTCTTTCTTTTATTGTAGCTGCAGATTCTCCTCTTCTGATCAGAATTCCTAGTGAGAACAGAAGGATTGATTGTATCAACTCATGCCCACCACGTTGGCACTACAACAACAGGGCACATTGCCTGGCTTTCTACTTTTTTGGAATTTTTTAAGTTCATTTTTGTACTTAACATCTATTTCTTTCATTGTGTGGGAAGACATCCTTGCGTGAAGCATCCTCAAGTATCACCAGTAAAATCATACAACCAAAAAAAGCTTTTATGGATCTTATTTGCCGACTGCTGAACATAAGAATATGATTTTTCCTGCAATCCCTCAAGAGAAACACGGTAATATCCATCCCACAATTATTTCTCCTGTTTAAAATCTCATCTTAGTAACATCACATCAAATTATTACTATATATATCGGTTCAAGTGTTTTGACATTTGTTCCTTTTAAGCAAAGTCTTATGTTGAAGTCTCGTGACTGAAAAAATGTGGCAGGAAAGCTATACCCCTTTATGAGCCAGCTATAGCTCAACTTTAGAAAACAGAGACCCAATACCCCAACAAAATCCCAAATTATTTGAGTGATTTAGAAACTTCAGTAAGATTCCCAGGATGACAGGCATACAGGCACAGGACTTGAGAACTATATCAACATAGGTCAATTCTATAAGCACATAACTGTCCACCAAAATGCAATTCATTGCTATTGACAAGTTCCAGTCACATAACTTTTGCTCTAGTCTCATAGAAAAGCTTCGTTACCAGAACTCCATTCTGCAGTCGCAGTAAGTTGCAAATCAATTCCCTACGGCAAGATTCTGCATTTGTGGTTCAATATCAGCAGCAGTTGAGTTGGAAATTTCTGAGACCAGCAAGTCCAAGGCTTTCTTTAATGATTTGCAACACTGTGAGAAAGCCTCTACAGAACCATTTAAGCTTCCCAATACCTTCTCCATATCATCTGTTCTGGATGATATATCCTCACATGCTTTCTTTATGGCAGAGTATTCTTGAGGAGGGTAAAGACAAGCTCCAAGTTCATCTACCAGAACTCCAACACCACGACATAGAGTTAGTAGTTCTTCAAGAGATTCCACTCCATCTTTCTCCTCCACCAAACCCCCTTTTCTGAGCAAACCAGTAATGGATCGTATGAGTTCCTTGACGACATTGACAACTTCAGAAACAACCCCAATTGCAAGTTGGGCAACTTTCATCTCTTCAGGTGATAAGTCTTTTCCCAAATCATTGTCATCATCATCATCATCAGAAATACCACTCCCATGTGCTTGGCCTTCTCCTTTGTCGGATTCTGATACTTCATTGGTTGCATCAGATGGAGATGGTTCGAGTTCTTTCATTTCACGTAAGACATCCTTGATGGAAACAGCAACCCGTGTCATTTCCCGCCCTATTGCAGTGATATTTGTTGCAGGAGTCTTTTTAAGAGCAGAGCATGCATCCCACACTGTGCCAACCAATGGCGGGATGGCATGCTTTTGCTCCTCTTGTGAGCCTGAAAGCCGATCAGAAACAGAATTTGTCATTCTGAAAGACATTTAGTTTGTATATCATTGTATTAGTAAATACGCACAACATAAAGAAGAATTCAGAATTAGATCATTAGTTGAGTGTCTATGATGAAATAATCCCCAACAAATGCTATAGCTTTTATTAGATTTACCTAGCTTTTATGGGATTTACTTGCGCATATATCCTCATGCAGAGGGTTTAAAAAATTTTATTTTCTATTTTACAGGTGAATAGGTGTTTTCCATACCCCCCCCCCCCCGGCTTTTACTTTTGAAAAAGGGGGCAAATAAACACACAAAGAAGAAAGGAAAAGATAGAGTGACATACTAGGTAGTAGCAGAAGCAACAGCCAAGAATTGTGAAAATGAGACCAATGAATTGAATTTTGTGAAAAAGATGATAAACTAGTAGCAACTTGTTTCAGTTGCACATAGTTAGATTTGTCAGCACACACAAATTTGACAGCATGACAAATGACGAAGCCTTTTCAATAATTTTCCTTTCATTTTTGGAGGGGTTGTTAGTGAAAGGCAAGGTAATCAGAAGTTCAACTATAGGGAAAGTAGCTATCAGCAAACAATTCAATCATATGGCTAACCAAAGTGCAACAATTAACATAGAACCCCCCCCCCCAACCCCCCCAAAAAAGGAAAATGTGATCATTAGTAATAAAAAACGCTCATACTTTTTAGTTTTGCTACTCATGTTATGGCAGCCGGGAGAAGCAAACAAGACATGATTGCTTTGTTCAGCGTCTTCCATCCCCTTCCTTTTCCTAAAAGAAACAGGAATAGAAAGCTTCTATTGCCTTTTTGCTGCAAATAGTTCAGCGACCATGAAAGCATTTACATTGAAAGGTTAACATTCAATTTTGGTCTTAAAAACTCCTTATATGTCCAGCCAAGGAAAGATCTTAGGAGTGATAAGGCCCTGCCCGAAGGATCTGAAAGTAACTTTGACACCAGCACACAATGAACTGTTTCAAAGACAAGGACTACATTATAGACCTGCTGTGATTCAGTTAGGTAGAATCAAATATGATCCTCAAATGAATCAACTAAAAGATAGATCGCTGTTCTTCAGCTACTCTCACTCTCTAGCTACCAAGGTCTGCCATATTATGAAGTCATCACGATTGCTCAGAATTGATTTCAAATTGCTTTTTTAAAATTCAAAATGTTATTGGTGATTTGTGCATGAAAAAACTATACTTGCTATGGGTAAGGCTGTGTACCATGCTTTGATAGGATTCAGACTCGAGTAGTTCTACAGTAAAGAAATTAATGACTAAGTACTCCCCTGGGGAAGTTTTTCTGTACTTGCTGTAGCAGCTGCAAATTCAAATGCTAAAAAGCTCATATCAAGTATGAACAACAATACTGAATGAACCCGTCTCCATCCCCTGACTGAATCATCTGAAATGTCATGCCTGCATGAATTAGCCACCAAAGCTCTACAACATCAAAGGAGATGCTTCTTCTGTTTCTGTCCCTCACCTCCATCACACCAACCCCCCCCCCCCCCCCAAAAGAAACAACCAGAAAAAGAAAGCAAAGAGAGAAAAAAAACTACCCACACAACAAAAAAAAAAGAAAAAAAATAACATTTTGGAAGGAATCTAACCTCCTCTTTCGACCGAAGTATTAGAATGTTGATCTAGCAAACAAAGTAAGGCCTCTACCATTGAAGAAGGCATTCATTTTGTCTCCCCACCCCTAAAAAGGGAAGAACAAAAACAGAAGTGAAATGACATATGGTTCAAGTACAGCAAAGGGAGAAGGAATAAGAAGCAAAGTGAAAGAAAGAAATCAAGCCCGTTACTCCTTCACGTATTTGGTTCAAAGAGAAATGACTTGGAATCCTGCCGATTTCCTCAGTTGTTCATCTACGTAGGCGTTATGGCTCACGGAATCCAATCTCAATCCCTCTTCGTCACTCGTCTGTTAATTACTACCACCAATTTCTTCTATATCTCTCACTAATGCCAGCATTTCTCTCTTTCAGAGAACCAGACAATGTATATAATGGCTTAGAACCAGATTAACCATATATCAGATAGATTAGCAAATCAGGAAGAACATGTGGTTCCTGCACACCCCCTTCGCCCATCGTGCAGGTAAAAAAATAATTAACAAAAGAAAGACAAAGCAGAAGGGATATAGACAAGAGAATACCATAAAACTGCATAATAGAAACTTGCATCATTGGCCAATTAATAGAACAACGTTCAGATTTGACACTAGAGTTAGCAGCTGAATCAAACTTTTGATGATTTGCTTTCCAAAAAACTTAGACAAGGAAAGAATTGAAAAGGGCATGAGCAATTAAAGCACAATTTGAGGCCACACCTTCACCACATTTGGCTGCCTGGCCGGGTATTGAATGCCATTGAATGGCACGTTACCTGGTCTAGCATTATGCACTAATCGAAGTGAAATGTTTCTAAGTTTTAATCCCAAAACAACTAGGTAGTAATCACAGCGTTACACATCAGCACTCACAGGCACTGCATTCAAAAAAATTCCTCTTGAAAGTACGGCACTTAGTTCTCTTTATATAGTACAAAAAATATACTCATTATTGCATGGATAAGAATACAACACAAGATAAGAAATAATCACAAGAAGAACGCACATTTAAAAAGCTCCTCATCACACCCGGTTGGGGGGGGGGGCTTGTCAAGTACAAATAAACAGGAATTATTTCATTTTGGGTGATTGTGAGGGGGGCAATCACTCCCTGAGCCCACAAAAAATCATAATTAACTTCCAAATGTTACATTTTCCAATCATTGTTCTCTTCCTCAGGTAGACTTATTGAATACTGGCCCGAATTCATGCATTATTGCATTGAAAAGTTTAAACTCATGACGCCAAAGGAGCTATGGGGCTCAATCATCATCGTCTTGTTTCCAATATAGATTACAGCAAATTCCGTCAGTTTTTGGGAAAAATGGAAGAATTCTACTCCCAGGACTTAAACCTAAGCACCTCTGGTTGATTAAACAAAATCTTCTTTTCGTTGTGAACTTGCGATCAGATCTTATCCTCTTCGACCACAACAACCCAATGAAATCTGCTACAAACACAACACTTGCCTATATTAAACCAACGCAGATTATATTTATATCTTATGTGCTATGTGCTATTTACCACAAAGTCCCACACTCCTACCTAGCCTATAACTATAGGACCGAATTGACAAACGAGTCTTGCAACCCAATTCAAGTGTTCTTTCTTCAAATATAATAGACTATAACTATCGCTTTCTTGACTACTCCAAGACATCCTAAATTGAAGAATTGCCCAAGATTGTTTTGCCTGTTTCCCATGTTAAGATTCAAAAACCTTTAAACCTCCGATTGAAACACTGTCCTTTCATACAGCTATAGAACACAATAGGTGCACTTATACAAGGTAACTGACGAAATTTGGTAAAACGACAAAGAAAAGAGAGTGATTACCGTAGGATGAAACACATTCGCACCATAACTTGAAACTACAATCTACAACGTTCTTTATTGATGCATGGATACTGGATGACAGAGTTGGCCCTGCACCCACTGTACTTCCATAGGCAAGCAGAAGAAGGCCCTGCAATGCATTGAAATATACCCCCATGTTTTCCTCTAATGCTTTTACTTCTGTTTGAACTTCAGTAAAGAGCATCCCAGCTGGAAGGTCAAGAGAAAAACATTAATGCAGCAATAGCATAGAAAACCCAAGCTAAACAAGAAGATTATAAACATAACACAAAAGAATGAACTTTTGCAAGAGACAGTACAAGTTAATGTTGCCTACTTACGACATGAGGTACCTTTTTCCCCATTCCATGAAGCATTAAAGCAATTGCAAACCAGATATCGTATAAATGGGCTGATATCGATTTGTCCTTCAACTATTCTCTTTTCTCCTTTTCTCTTTTATTAATTAGAGGAATCAATCTATGTAGTTCAGTACCTACTTTAATAGTTTAGTACTTTAATTATACTAAGGAAGCTAGCTTATCACACCATGATAACAACCCACAATGCAATTTGCAAAACCGCATATAATCAGAGCCTTCCGCACTGCTGAAACAAACCCCAGCGCATATCCTACAAGAAGGGCTGCGACACTTATGAAAACACTCGACACAGGAAAGAACCAACCTTGAAATGTTAATACTCATTTCATCCTAGAAGCAAGGTTCGCATATAAAATATAAGATGATACTAAACGTAGATTACTAGAAATATAGACTTCTGACTGAGTAAATAAAGCATTGAAATTGGCATGTTTTCCAGAAAATTGCAAAGCAGTTCAATTGAAAAGGCAATAATTGGAGATTCCAGGAAAAGTGGCATTCTTTTTAACGGCAATCTAGTTATCACTTATTATCCATAACCCCTTCAAAGGAGTATTCAGTCTATACACTAAATCCATCAAATACATGCACTTCATCCAAGCATAGATATTAAAAACATGGAAATCAGCTAGCTAAGCTCGTTTCAACACACAGGGACAAAACCCAGAAAATTCTAAAGCAAAAACTAATACAGCAAGCCTAAAATTCCCATATCGCAGCAATTAGAACACAGAAACAGCACAAAATCCCAAAAGGGTGGCCCAATTCATGAATGAAGACACCAAAAAACAATGAAATTTCAAACTTGAACTCAAACCCATGAAACATAAACAGAGAGGGCAGGCAGAGGTACCAGTTGTAGCGTGTTTGGAGACTTGTTCACCGATCTTAATAGCCTCATCCCAGCTAACTTTTTGAAGGGAGGAAGCAGGTTTTTGATCCAAAATCTGCAACGTCTCATGGATGTTACTCATATGGGTACCCAGACTTTGGTGCAGGCGTTCCACCACCCTTTTCCCCATCTCTCTCTCTCTCGCTCTCTCTCTCTCTCTGGTTCCGAGATTATTGATCCAGCAATTAGATTCGTGGGACTGAGATAGGGTTTTGGGTTGTGATTTACTGACTTGTGAGGTTTAAGCGTCTTAACATAGAGAAAAGTACTGGATTAATGGAGGTTCGAATCGCAGTCCCACTCGAAAAAAGGGAAGGAAAAAAAAAAGGAAAAAAAAGGGCAAACTGGACTCCAAGAGCTCACGTGGGGCTGGCAGCTAGCTCACGTGAGAGATACAAAAGATGAAAAGAGCGCCGGGGAGAAAAAAAAAAAAAGAAAGAAAAAAAGACGGATGAAGTGAGGCAACAACTCAACAAGGCACAAGCCGTTGAGCCACGCGCTCACGCAAGGTTTTTTTAAAAAAATAAATAAAAACAAAACGACAATTTTATTAAAAATTAAGGAGTTATTTGGTATTTACAATATAAAGTCAAATCATGCTTATTAAGTTGTTCGTAGAATATGTTTGAAATTCTACAATGAACTTGTCTAGGGCATGGGTAATTTATTTTTTTAATGTCAATATATTGGGATAAAATTTTTTTGTTGTATTTGTATGGCTTTGTCAAATTTATTTTTTTGTTAACGTTGATTTCTTGTGATTTAGTTTTATTTGCATGAATTTATCAAAAATTTTAGCTATATTTGTATGACTTTGTTTGTAGAAAATACATTTAATTAGGCACTTGATGCATAAGTTCATAATACATGCTATATGTTTCAACTTTTCGTTTTAGGACCTATTTGTTTCGTGGGTCAATTTTAAAACACCAATCTCAACTCACTTCAACTTACTTCAGCCTACTGCAACTCATCGCAACCTAGTTCAACCCACTTTTACTATTTTAACCAAGTTCAATTTATCGCTTAAAAAAAGTTCAATCCACTTCAACCTACTTCAACTCACTTCAACCGTTTAACGTACTTCAACATACCTCAACTTATTTCAATCCACTTCACTCATTTACTTATCCCAATTTACCCACGAAAAAAACAGGCCCTTAGTAGATCCAAAATCGCATGTATTATCTGCATTCAAATTTTGACACATAGGCAAGTTGAAGTAGTGTGAAGGGGACATTCATAATTATTGATTAAAACTTGAATTATTTTCTATGTAAAAAAGCTATTAATCATATATAAATGTATACATTTAGTTTCATATTATGATGATTTATTCGTTTGGTGCTGCGGCCTTGTGTGAAGTAGTTGCAGCCTTTCTTCCTCAAGATTTTTCAAGTCTAAGGGCCTGTTCTTTTCGTGGGTAAATTGGGTGGGTCAAAAGGGTGAAGTGGGTTGAAGTTGGTTGAGGTGGGTTGAGATGGGTTGAAGTT
>JACYFF010003369.1:86419682-86509032 GCA_017589665.1 Selenicereus undatus | reverse complement strand
ATATACAGAATTCCCTTCAATACCTCTGGATTCACCATGACCAATATTCCCCCAGCACCATGTGCAACTTTGAACCCCTATAAAAAAGGCACGACCACCCAAGAACTTAACCCGCACCCACTTCATCAAGCTCAAATCTAACTCCCATATATTGACTGCGCATACTGTCCTAGTTTCAGGATCTCTCGCATGTAACACTACCAGGTAAACTCGACCACAAGATTCTAGAAAGTGTTGTGAGTGTCCAGCATACCTGAAGCCAGCATCTGGATACTTCACTTTTAAGGATCTTAAGGCGAGTGGCCCTGGCCCATCCAAATCACGGAAATTATCATTAACCTCAATAATCACTAAATCAGAGTCATCCCCAGAGTTGCCTACAGGAGCATATCCATATATGATGCCATTACAAGTGACAACATTCTGTACGCGTACTCTTTGGCCAAGGAGCTCAGTGCTTTGCACAACCCAGGAATTATTATTCCTAAAGGATTGGTATGAAAAGGCTACCCCATCCGCAAACAAGAATACACTAAAATTTTCATCACCAGGTCCACAAGAAGGAAGTACTAGAGAACATGAGATTAAAACTTCATCATACAATGCATTCAATGGGGGAAGATGTATAACTTGTGAGGAAATTGAGTTCCAAATTGACAAGATGCTCAACTCATCAAGATCAAATAACAATAACCACTCACCACTGGAAGATAATATTTCTTTACAGCGCAATTGAGGGATGCTCTTGAAGCAATATTCAGTACATAAGGGTGAGGATGATACTGTGCAAAAAGTCTGCATCTTTCTCTTCCTAGAACTCCCATGTGTATACACAAGCCATGGTGCTGGACCAGCCGGTGGAAGGCAGCATTGAATTTTTCTCTTTTCTTCTTCCATTGCCAAATCCCTTCTCATTGTTTGCTAAAAATTACCAATCCTGCCAGTTAGAATTGACGAAAATCAGAAGAATGTGAACTGAGCACGTCAAACAAAACCCACTCGAAATTGATTATCAACAGTACAAGAAAATTTGGAACTTTGATCAACAGAACGAGCAAATTTGGAAAAATTTTATTGTCAAACAAAACAAGGTGATTTGTTGCCAAATAAAGCTAAAAGCTTTCAGCTTTCACTAAGCCCAGAGTCAAATTTGATAAACCGCACAGGCAAATTTGGAAAAATTTCATCTTGCTATGAATATTGTAGATTGACAAACCCAGCTTGAAACCTTGAAAACGACCCAATCCCAGAATTCCCACATCAAATCCGAGAGAGAGAGAGAGAGAGAGAGAGAGACCTGTGCAATCGGCTTCCCAAACAGCACTGATTCATGAGGTAAGGAGACTAGCCAAGCTTAAATAGGAAACTTTCAGAACAGGGGATTTAGGAAGCCTATTAATTTGACAACATCAACAATTAACAATTCTTTCAAGTTATAACTTGCTGGGCAAAAACTAAAAAAAAATAAAATCTTATGACTTTGGGGGAGGCGTTGCCTTGGTGCGTACGGTGTAGTTGTCTCGCTTTAAAGTGCTTCACCTTTTTTGGGGGGGGGGGGGGGGGGGGGATATCAGATATGTCACGTGCCTTTCATATTTCTTTTCCTTTTTCTTTTTTTTTTTGCTCGGAAAACAGAAAATACTTGATTAACTCATCATTAACATTAATCCAGGTCCAAAATACCTGGACTCCTACAAGGCACTCCTCAATCCAAGCATCAAAATCATCAACAGTTGAAGCTTCCTTAACCAAAGTTAAGAGCTACACTATTTGCATTTGTCTTTATATGATATGATGTAATAAGAATTGATTGAAACAAAGACTAGCCAATTTCACATCATAAACCATTCTTTGAGAAAGCTTGTGATTGGCCCTAGTCCATGCTTAAATTCATGCCTGAAGGCAATGTGTTTCATATCTCTCGACCACAGACATGGGCGGATCTATGTCAAGTTTAGGAGTGTCCATAGACACCCCTAAATTCTTTTTTAAAAAAAATTCTAATAAGTCATTTTGAATGGGGCGCCAATTGTTATATGTGGGCACCTCTAAAATAGACCTAAAAAGTAATAGATATTTTCTAAATACGAGATAAATATCTGTAAAATAGACTACCATATTATATATCATATGATCTTTTTTAGACATGCACATTAGCGATATGTTAACAGATAGACACCTCTATTCTAAATGTATAGATCCGCCACTGACCACAGACCTATATCCTTGCTGCAAAAGATAGCCCACAAAATCTCCAAGGCTTTACTTTAGCAAGTCTGTTATGATTGATAAAAATTTTGGAAGAGTAACGTAGTAATTTTGTATTCATTTTTTTGATGTTTTGATGTTAAAATTTTGGCTACTTTGCAATCATTTTTTTCTATAACGGAGTGTTCAATTTTTTATAACTCTATATTTATTTATTTTTGTCATATATTATTCATGTTCAACAACTCTCTATTCTTTTTGATGGTCAATGATTAATTCTCAAATTAACAATTTTAATTTTTTAAACTTATAATTATTTTCCTAATATCCCAATTTTTTTAACCCAAGATTCAAATTCTAATAGTTGAACAGCTTGCTATTTAGTTCTTATGTCCAAATATTAATTTTTGAGTTAATAATAACTCATAATGTTATTTTCAAATATAAAATCAAAAAGTACTCAATTTTTTTCTACTTTTTTAAGGAAAGAATGAAGCCAAAAAAGTTTTTAAAAAAAATTAGAAAAGCATTTGACATGAAGCTAGAAAATTTTTTGACCTTTTGTTAGCAAGAATAAAGCTAGAGCAAGGTCATAAGTAACCATAAAAAGAAAAAAGAAAAAAGAAAAAAGAAAAAAGAAAAAAGAAAAAAAGGTCTTCAGTGGAAAACGGCGTCGCTTAATTGTCTGTTGTACCGAACTTGTGCAGGTGACTAGTGAGTAGTGTTGCAACCCCAGAACACTATAAATTTGCTAAGGGGGTAGGGGGGGAGAGAGAGAAAGGGTTTTGTTTTCCGGCGTAGAACCAGGGAAGAGGACATCGGCGAGTTCCACCGGCCGAAAATTTCGGCGCCGGACCGTGCATCGCAGGTTAGGTCTACCCTTGAAACTGCAACCTCAGCTATGCCCAGATTATGGCAAATGGTATGACAATTGACAATTGAACCGGGAGCACGCTATCATTATTCTTCTTCTCATTGTATTAACAATGCAACATCAAATTTTCCGAACACTTTTTTCTTAAACAACTCCTATATACAACTATCTACTAATAACTAATTAGAATCACCATCCATTACTTCAATAACTATCCATTATCTAACATCTATGCTCTATCTAATTAAACAATTGATTTTGCAAAAATGTAGTATTCATAGAGCTCCATGCTCCTACATGGCTACACTTGGCTGTCGATGGAGCTACCTATATACATATTGTATTCATTTTGTAGTAATTATGGATTCATTTTTCTGATGTTTTGATATTGAAATTTTAGCTAATTTGTGTTAGGGAAAAACAAAGTTTTAATATTTATAAACCCCAAGTGCAAGGTGTATCGTTGAGTACTTGAGGTGTCGTCCGCAGAGAGTTGTGTTTCCAACTACCAAGGCTAACTAAAGCGTCTCGAGCTAGGCAAAATCAAAGGAAAAGAGGGTAAATTAAACTACGCTAACAAACATAGAAAAAGCGACTTAGAGTTGTGATTTGACCAATGAATGAACCAACTAATCGAGACGAGTTCTAACCTACCCAAATTACATCGTGAACTAGAGATGATCGGTTGCACCATCAAAGACCACCCAAGCACTTTCTCAAGGGTCATGAGTTAGTCTAATTAGCCTAACCGCCTATTTTCATGGGGTTAGCCCAATTAGACCACGACACTAGCAACCCCAGACCTAGCTTGATTCAGGTACTATTTTTATGTTCCAAACTCGGCTATTCCCTCTCCCACACTAGCTAATTGACCTCACCTCTCAGCAAAAGTCAATCGCCTAAAAATATGGATGAAAGCTCTCTCAAGCATTTCATCGAACACTTGGCGAGCGTGAAAGAAAACTCTAAGTTCTAGGCATAGATTGAGTATGGTTAGGCCACATACAAGACTAATTAGCCATCAAGAGGCTAATCACAATCCAAGCCAACACAATCTACCAACAAAACATCACAAACACATGAAAACCTAAACTAACAAAAAAGAATGTAAACTTGAAGAACAAAACAAAGAGGATGAAATAAAACAAATCTAAACAACTAAATAACATGAATTAACAACACAAACTAAACATATAAACTAAACAAAACAAATACAAGAATTAAAACTAACAAAACATAAACAAGAACAACATATAAACTAAAGAGATAAAAGGGTAAAAAACTTAGTCTTAAATTGATGAAGGAACTTGAAATCCAAATGTTGAATCCAAAATTACAATCTTCAATCCTAAACTAATCATCCTCTTGAGATTTTATTTACTAGAACCTAACCTAAACTATCCTCCGGAAGTAGAGAAAAGAGGACCCCCAAGCGAACCCCGAAGAAGGCCTTAAATAGAACGCGAGACAGGAACAAACAGCGCGCTGCAGAATGGGAAGAGGGACGACCGTGCCTATGTGGCATGGGGTGGGCGTGCCATGTTGCTAGTCGGCTGGCTCCCGTTTTTCCGTCTTTTCGCCTATTTCGATCCTTTCTCGCCCCTTTTTGCGGGATTTGCTTGGTTCAATTTATTACCTGCAAGAATAAACAAAACACGTAAAAATCTCAAAGAATACTTAATAAATCAAGAAAAACTCTAAGGATCACGTTATTATATGAGCTAAGATTAGGCGAAAAAGAGATGTAAAAGGCGACAAATTATCGCCCAACAATTTCCGATCATTTTTTTTTCTATAACGTACGTAGTGTTCAGTTTTTGATAACTGTATATTGATTTATTTTTGTTATATACTGTTCATTTTCAACAACTCTGTATTCTTTTTGATGGCCAATGATTAATTCTCAAATTAACAGTTTTAATTTTTTAAACTTATAATCATTTTCTTAATATCCTAATATCCTGATGTTTTAAACCCAAAAAGTACTCAAATTTTTTTGTCTTTTTTTAGGGAAAGAAATAAGCTAAAAAAATTTAAAAAAAAAAAATTAGAAAAGTGCTTGACATGAAGCTAGAAAAATTTTAATCTTTTGTTAGCAAGAATGAAGCTAGAACAAGGTCATAAGTACCCATAACCGTCACTATTTGGGTGCACTTACTTGTGTTGCTTTAACCTTAAAAAAAGATAAAAGAAAAAAAGTCTGTAGTAGAAAACGGCATCGTTCGATTGTCTGTTTTTTGTACGGGACTTGTGCAGGTAGCTAGTGTTAGAAGCACAAAACACTATAAATTTGCTGAGGGGCAGGAGGGATGGGGGAGAGAGAGGGTTTTGTTTTTCGGTGCAGAATCAGGGAAGAGGACGCCGGCAAGATCCACCGGCCGAAAATTCCGACGCCGGACTCTGCATTGCAGGTTAGGTCTACCGCTTTCTCTCTCCAGTTATTAGAATATGCTTCGTGATTTTTGCCTGATTGATTTAGGATTTGATCGATTTGCTTGTCTAGTCTTGTTTCTGGGAATTCTACGAGTAGCTTGATATATTAAGGCTTTCAATTTAGGGTATTTACAATTTTAGTGCCTACTTCTATTCATCAAATTGTCCCAATGTGGGTAATGTATATCATACACATATGAGCATGTACTCCTACTTACTATGTATATATATTTTTTTAACGTGTTTTTGTCATATAGATAACTTTTAATATGTGGCGCCTACATAGCTTGTGGAAGTATCTACTCTTAGGAATATGATATAAGCTTCGCCCAATGTGTCATACAAGTTTGTCAATTTTAGAGCCTACTTCTGTTATCAATGGCGAATCTAGCCATATAAAATATGTGTGTCTATTTATTAAACTATTATTTTAGGGGTGTCCATATATGCCAATATGGCCCCTCAAAATATAGCTCATTAGAAGTTTTTTTGACTAGGGGTGTCCATGAACACCCTACCCAACAACATAGCTCTGCCACTGTCTGTTATTTGGTTTTGATAAATATACATGCTTCTTTTAGTTGTTCGACTGCTCTTTGCTGCTCCGCAATTTGATATCTATTCAGTTTTTTTTTTTTTTTTTTGACGGGTTTGTGTTTTTAATGGACAATATCGTGATTTTTATTATGAATTCTAATAGGCAGAATTCTTAGTTGTTAAGAGAAGGAATTTATTGATGGAAAAAGAAAGCATTGTATTTTATGTTGGAGACGATTTAAAATTTTCACTGGAAACTTGCACAAAAGAAGAGTGAAAGAATCCCACATAAAACTTGGTGTGGGAAAGTGGGAAGGGAGGGGGGGGGGGGGTTATATTCCATTCTCTATCTTGTCTTTGAATAAATTTGAGCCTAAGAGGGCATGGACTAGAATACATGCATGCGTGCGCCGGTTCGGCTAGGCTTCGGTCAAGGTGCAGTACAACATAGTCTTACACAATTTTTAGTGCAAATTAAGTCATATGGATTGCTCAATAGGGGTTAGCAGAAAACAGTAAGGACTGGTAAGTAGCTGTAAGAAACTGCAAGAAATTGCGAACAAATGTGTATACAATTGGTAAACATTGGAAGGGCTAAAGGGCAATAACGAATGTGAAAAAGTGATACAGAACTGGAAATTATATACTAGTAGTGAAATGAACAGCCTCATGTTGTTAAGCTTTAGGTTGTTGTTTCATCAAATTTCATCAAGTTAGTCTCCTTCAAAAGATGACTAAGACCTAAAGAAGAAGTAATCGCAATGACCCCGAGCAATTGTTGTAGGCAATTACTCTCTTTTTAAAATTTTATTTAAAAAAGGAATAAATTGAAAACCTATCAAGTCTTGTTAGCTGCAAGCTGTAATGAGAATAGTTTATATTTTTTTGTCTTTGGGTCTTTATTTTAACAGAGTTGAGTTACTGTTGGCCCATAAAGGGATAAAACTCTCCCATTACAGATTTTCTCAATGCACAAGATTCAAACTCTATACGCTGTTTTGGGTGAACAACTGTCAAATCACTTGAACAAACATGTGTTGGTATGAGAATAGCTTATATCTATCAATAGAAAACAATAAATTACTTAATTTCAAGCTAAATCATGAAATGTGGGTAATGAATATCATATACTCGGAAGTATGTATTCTTATTTGCCATGTGAACATATTTTTCCCACTTGTACTTGTCATCTGGATACTTATTAACACGTAAGTATTGACGTGAGTTGTGGAAGTATGTACTCCTAAGAATATCATAGTCTTTGCGAAATGCATTCGTTTTGCCTCACAATGTGTCCTTTTTTTTTCTTCTTTCAAGCATGATTCTGACTTCCATGAATTCTATAATTGGCAAAATTGGTAATTCTTAGCAAACTAGGATAAGATATTTTTCAAAGGAAAAAATACTGCAACAATCTGTGCTGTTTCCTCCTGTTGGTCCAACAATATGTTTGTGTACACATATGCGAATGCTAGGGCTAAAAAAAAATGCAAAATTTTTACACAATATTAACCTCAGCTATATACACCAAATTGTAAAAATAAGCACTGGCATTAATTGGCAAGATTACAGAAGTCTGCGAGTTCAAATATCATCAGTTCCCAATGTCTATATCATACACTTAAGAGTACATACTCCCATGAACTATGTCAGCACCACATATTAAAAATTATCTTATGACAAATACAACAACAACAACAACAACAAACTCCCAGTGTGAGTCCCGCTTTCGCGGACATCTTTTGACAAATACATGCTGAAAAATATATGTATGTGGTAAGTGGGAGTACACACTCCTAAATATATGATATATACTACCATTAAGTCCCTACATCATTAATTCCCTAGTAGTCGAGCACAAAATTTTCTTGATCATCAATTCTAAGGCTTTCCTAAATTACGCACAGGTGTGGGAGAGCTTTTGTAGAAACTTTCGAGTACAGCTGTCCAATTTATTTGTTCTTGAAATATGCAACATTACATTTAAGCCTAATTTGCAATGACATAGCGCTTTTTGTTCCTTAATCCACACCTTTAAATGCAATTAAAAATAAAATCTGTCATTTCTAAAAGACATTATATCGTATTTCAGTACCTATTTATGCAAGAAAAGTTCAGGATAACATGGCTGAGATGATTTGACTGTCTCTGACAACATATACATTTCCACCAAATGTTGCTAGTCCAATGAAATTTGCTTGCATATTTCATCACCTAGAGGGGCTGTAATTTTTTTTAAAAAAAAAGGTGAAAGAATTGAAAAAGGAATTTAATTAGCATATTAAAAGTTTTTAGGCAACTACAACGAGTTGAAGATGATTAATTACTTGTCAACACATCCTAACAAGGAGAATTTGAAACAGACAGCAAGACTATCGCGCAATGTTTGGTTAGATGTAATTAACTTTATAATGCAATCAAGTTTGTAATTGTGTTTTCATTGCCTTGTTTGGTTGTATGAGAGTCTTGCAATATAAAAACTATCTCGTAATTATGATTACTACAAACTAAGTAATTATAATTGCATTGCAAAGTTGATTGCATTACATTATCATTACATTGCATCTAAACAAACATCACATAAATGTAAGCAAGAAAATTTAAAATTCTTTCATAAGGCAAAATTCAAGAAGACACTATTATATTGCCTGCTACATGAAATCTCTATTTCTCTTTTTAATGGAGATGATACAAAATGAGTATATTATGAATATATTGACATTGACTTATCCTTTGATTATTATCTCCATCTCCATGAATTTGATGAGTCAAGTTATAAAGTTTGTAACTAGTTTTGAGGTTGACTCTACAACCGCATTGAATTTAGCTTATTATGTCAAACCATAACACAATATGCACTTGCCAAAGTAATCAACTTTTTATGCTACTAGAACAAGCCTATGCATAAATCCAACAATACCTAAACAACTGAGCACTTCAAGATAGACCATCACTTTAGATTACGTTAGGCTTTGTTTAGTTTTTAGAAAATTTAGTGGAAATAAAAGTTGAAGAAAAAAAAAAGTAGGGAGAAAGAGAGTTTTTTTTTCTCTTATTTGAATTGAGGAAAAAAAATACCAGAAGTTGGATGAGAACTTAGAATGTTGATAAATTACTTGAATCATGTTGATATTATCAAAGCAGTGCGAAGATAGAGGAGGTCGGGAATTCTTTTGAGAACTTTTCTCAAATATCATCACAATTTTATGAGGAAAACTTTATCACTTGTTTCTAACTATTTTTTCATTTAGTTTTCCTTCATTTTTTTTTTTGGTAATTTTGTTTGAACCAAATATAATTTTTTTTCATCAAATTTTTCAAAGTTCAAACGAAGCATATACTTCATAAATTTTTCATGGACATGGCAAATGAGAAGCATATTACTGAAAAAAAAACTAAATTGAAATATATTACATTATGCACCCCTCCTGCAACTCTGCAAGCCCAGTGTTTTTTGTTAAATTAAATTAATTAATTAATCGGCTTCCCTGCTGAGAAAGTTTCCTATTTAAAATTAAACCGAGATATATTACATTACACAACCCCTCCTGCAAGCCTAGTGTTAATTGTTAAATTAAATTAAATTAAATTAATTAATCGGCTTCCGTGTTGAGAAAGTTTCCTATTTAAGTTATTTCTTTCCCTGTTATATTCTCCTGATTCGCCCGGCTCCTCCACCCCCACGAATCACACTAGAGCCACCCTTGTTTGGAAGTCTGCTTGCCTGGCCCTGGACTTCGCATCGCATTCTTATGTCTCTCTCTCTTGGATTTGTTGTGCTTCTTTAAGGACTCAGTTTCGATTAGGCCTTGTCAGTCTAGGCGGGGAATTCTGGGATTGGGTCGTTTTCATGTATGGTTGCCAATCTCAAAATTTGCCAATTTTGCTTGTATGGTTTGTTAATTTTTGATTCGGGGGCTTGATCAAAGATGAAAAATTTTCCCTTTATCTGAACTCAATCACCCGCTTCTGGTACATACTAGCTGCTTCTACTTGATGGTATTTGCTTGCAATTTGATTGTTTTTGGGGGGCTCGGGGCCGCCCGGGATATGGGATTTGTGTAATAGTTCAAGCTGACATTTAAAAAAGTAATAATAATTTCTATTCGGGGTTTTGATGAAAGCTGTAAACTTTGGGCTTTATTTGACACTTAATGGTCTGGTTCTGGTAAAATACATGCTTGCTTCTAGGTGTGGCTGATGCTGTTTGCTTGCAATTTGATACCTTTTTTTTTTTTATGGGATTTATTTGATGCTTCAAGCTAACAACTTCTTTGTGTTTATTATGGATTCTAATTGGCAGAATTGTCAATTATTGGCAATGGAAGAGGAAACGAGCAATAGGCCATCATGTTGTCTTCCATGCACCTGTTGGTCCAGCACCGTGGCTCATTTACACACATGGGAATTCTAGGAAGAGAAAGATGCAAACTTTTTGCACAATTTCATCCGAATATTGCTTCAAGAGCATCCCTCTATTGCGTGGTAAATACATATTCTCTTCCAATGATGGGTGGTTATTGTTAGGTGATAATGATAATTTAAAGATGTTTACTCTCTGGAACCCTGAATCCTCTCAAGTTATCCACCTCCCTCCATGGAATGCATTGGATGATGGAGTTCCCATCTGTTGTGCTCTTGTATGCCCTCCTCGTGAAGATGATGATGGTCGAGATTTTAATGTATTCCTGTTTGTGGAAGGGGTAGCCTTTTCTTACCGGCCTTCTAGGGATAATGATACATGGGTTGCCCAAAGCACCGAGATCCTTGGTCAGACAGCAAAGGTGGAGGATGCCATCACCTGCAATGGTGTTGTGTATGCACATGTTTATGTAAGCTCTGGTATTGAATTTGAAGATGACGACTACCCCCAGCACTCTTTCTTTGCGATTATTCAGGTTAATAATCATGATAGCAATTTTGATGGCCCACTACCCTTAAGGTTATTAGAAGTTGAACGTCTAGATGCTGGCTTCAACTATATTGGTTGGAACAAACATTTGCTTGCATCTTGTGGTCGAGTATATACTGTCACAATACATACAAGAGAGGCTGACAGACGGATGTGTGCAGTGAGTATTTGGGAATTGGATTTGTGCATGATGACTTGGGTTCGAGTCAACTGCTTGGAGGGTCGTGCCTTTTTTGTAGGAGCTAAATCTTGCACATGGTGCTGGGGAAGTACTGATCATAATGATTCTGAAGGGGTGAAGCAGAATACTGTGTATTTTGAAATTTCTGGTTGTGATGGTTTCGGTATGCCAGAGGCCCTATATTCGTACAACTTAGAAGATGATAGCTTTACATCTTTACTGTCTTGCCGAAGCTTACCTTCATTTTGGGACATGCCTATTTGGTTCATGCCTCGGTATCAAAGGTTAGCAACTTTTTTTTTGGGGGGGGGGGGGGCCCTATGCATCTAAATTTTGGTTTCAATAGTAACTGATTTACATTTTTTAAATGAAATTTGATAAGTAATGGGTTTATTTTCTGTAACTTATCAGTTCCTTGTATAGAAGCTGAAGAGAATATAACTATAGAATATTTTTCCCTTGCTATGCAGGTCAGCTAAATATGAATATGAGCATTGCATTGAGAAAGAATGCCTCCTAAAGCAAGGTTCAGGTTCGGTACAGTGCCAAGTGCTAGAAGAGCAAAATGAGCAGCACTTCCAACTTAGATCCTGCCTAAGTAAAATATCAGGAAGTTCAGATGCACTCAGCCTTATCTTTGACGAGCAAAACCAGAATGATGTGCTAGATAAATTCTTATTACTGTCTGAGCTTCCTTTTGACTTGATAGCATCAGTTGCACAGCATATGCATTTGTTTGATTACATGAACTTCCGAGCCACATGCAAGGCATTTAGATCCATAGCCCTAGTTGCTCGATGGAGAACAAATAATTCATATCCATTATTGATGTTCTTCGAAACCAAGGAGCCCTTTTGTAGGCTTATGGACCCATGTAGAAGTGATTCATGTTACATGGTCCTGCCTGAATCGTATGGGTGCATAGTTCAGATAGATTACTCCAAAGATGGTTGGCTACTTTTACGCACTGACAAAGGAGATTCCTTGCAGCTCTTCAACCCTTTCACAAGGGTAAGAGGCGACTTTCCATCTTTCGAGTTCCTAGATTTGCTCTCAAGTGTAGGATTCTCAAGTTCCCCAACCTCTTTCGACTGTGTGACGGTTGGTATGCAGCTTCTGTCTGAAGATATTCTTATCTACTATCATCGTTTTGGGGAAAAAATGTGGCATGAATGCCACTTTGACCGTGATGAAGCAGTTGAATTCCGGCCTGCAGTAATTAGTAGCCCCGTCTACTATAAGGGTGCATTTTATTTCTTGGATAGAAAGGGGTACCTAGGAGTGTTTCGATTAATTAATGAAGAAGGTACATGGGAAATCCATGGTAAACCAAAAACACCAGGCGATGGTACCTTTCATTCAAGCCATCTAGTTGAATGTGGCGGAGAGCTGCTCTCGGTTTTCATTGGAGATATGGGGAAATGGATTCGTGTTTTCAGATTCGACCAGACGAAGAAGAAGTGGGTTACAGTCAAAAGCTTGGGAAGCCATGTGTTGTTCGTTGGCCCTTCATCATCCTTTTCAGTGGTGGCAACAGAGCCTGGGATGGCAAATAGGATCTACCTTCCAAGACGGCGTGGTGATGGTGTTGTTTTTTATGCTCTTGATACAGGCAAGTACAGTACTCTTTCTGGTGAGGAATCTTTTGAAGATCTCTCCGGTACAAAAGAGCATGGACGATGTTGTTGGATTTAAAGCTTATATACATTCTGGGTCTGGTTTTTTTCTTTTTTTGTTGTCATTAAATTAATCATTTCTGGTACAAACACTGTTTGCTTTTTCTTAGTTTACTGTCAGTCCATATGTAATTGCAAACAGAATACTGACACAGGGGAAGTGTTGCCTACTAAAAACCCAGAACTATTGAAACACAAGCAATTTGGGGACTTTGTTCTCCCTTCTCAATAGCTTGTCTTAGTCTCTTTCTCACCCTCACTTTTTTGAGTGATTGATCCAACAATCAGAGTAGTGGAATTTGGATAGAGTTTTGGGTTCTAAGGTTTAAGAGTTTGAACAGAGGCTAGGAATGAACTGCTGGAGCCGAATCTACAAATTGTGTAGTGGAATTTTATGTTACCTAGTTAATTGTAACGGACATACACTTAAAAAAAATCACAGAAAATCATAGTAAATTGTGATAATTTTTTTACTAATGGCAGTTTGGAATATTGTTGTCTAATATATGTGACCACCCCTAAGATAGGAAGTTTAGCACGCACTCCAATTAACAAATGTACGAATATGTTACATTGGAAACATTGTGAGTATAGCAAGAGTAGTAAAATGTTAAATCGTAAATGTTGTGGAGCTTGAAACTCACCATAATATTCATTTCAAATATTTAAACTCACCATAATATTCATTTCAAAAAATCAAATTTGAGTGGTGGTTAGATTTTTAAGTTCTACAAATTCTAAATTTTAAATATTTAATTCGGATTGTATTTTAGCCTTTCTTCTAATTTGATCTGAATTCGACTCGAATTCGGATTATTTTTATCAGATTTGGACTCAATTTTGTTTCAAATTCAAATCAGATAGTTTTACTTCAAATCAGATCGGATCTGCCTCGAATTTAAATGTAACATCCATCCTTACTCACTCCACTAGTCCACTCCTGCTGAATTCTCCAAGAGAAATCGCACAATATTGTTAATACTCTCCAATAAGTTGTATACATGTATAAAATTTACCCATAAAAACATAATGCCAAAAAGGTCCCGCATCATTGCTGCACCGGCGCCAGTTGCAATAGAGAGAGATACAAAGTATTTTATTTTCCGCCCAAAATCGGAAAGGACTATGAGGGTAGCGACTACAAAGAGGACGCCGGCGAGCAGGGGCGGATCTATGCTCAAGCTACAGGCATGACACCCTAGCCAAAAAAATAATAATAATAATTCTAGCAAGCTACTTAAAAGGGGTTGATAGCTATGTTAATGGACGTTCTTGAAAAGGGCCCGAAAACCTTTGGACACTCCTGTTTGCATTCCAACCGGCCCAAATACTGATGCATTAGCAATTTGTATTATTATTATTTTTAAGTCAAACGTGTAACTGTAATGGCCCAACTAGTAGCATCACATCGAGCACACTCTCGTTCCTCTCATTCTTTGTGTCAGTCTCACGATATGCTTGGCTGCTTCCCTTCTCAGTGACTCGCCCAGTCCCACCCTCCCACTCCCACCCTGACTGTCTCAATCTTTCTCTTCGAAGCCATTAGCTGACCAGAATAGCCGTCACGGCCTCGACGACCACGCCACCACGAGTCCACCACACACATTCGCTCACTCATTCTCATCTCGATCACTTCTCAGTCGAAGCACCTTGGCGCAGCCACTCCGTCAGCACGCCATCGCTTGTCAGCCATCATCCTTCTGCCCCACACCGTCGCCCATCAAACCTGTTGGTCGCCAGCCAGACATTCAAACTGATTCAGTTCTGTTAACCCTAAACCAATTAGGTATTTTTAAACAATTAATCCTTTTTTTTTGCTGCTTAAATAGTTAAACCGCCTCTCAAATCCCAATTGCTTCCTTCTTTGATGTTATGGAGATTGCAATTGCTTGATTAATTGTTAATTTGCTGTGTGCTCTTTCCTCTTGCAATTTGCTTGGTGGTATGCTATTGACTATTGTGCTTAGCAATCTTTGTAATTTCAGTTTCTATTTTGTCTAAGTTTACGTAATTACTTTAGTCAATTATTCATATATAATTTGGATTTAATTGGTTAGTTTGCTTGATTTTAATGGGATGGTTAGTTTGCTTGATTTTAGTTGGTCAGAACTCAGAAGACTTCAACTGTTAGATTTAGGCAAAGGCATTATGACAAGCCCATTATCCCACTATGTATAGTATTTAGGAAATTGCTAGTTCTCTTGACTTTAGTTGGTTCTAATAACTTCACTTTCAATTTTGTGTAAGTTTAGTTGGTTCAATTTGAATGAGTCAGATACTTAGGCTTGTGTCAATTTCAAAATATGAAAAAATGTAAACAAATAAAATGGTAGACTATTGTTTGAACTTTGTTTTATAGAGCACATGGTGATGAATATTAATAGGTGGACACCCCTGATAGAATTGTCTGGATCCGCCACTGCCGGCGAGTCCCACACGGCGGCCGAAGTGGAGGAGCCACCACCGGAGGCAGAGGAAGGGATGGAAAGAAGTCCTGCTGAAGAAGCCCTAATTCTCCTCAGAAGCAGACTCTTGGATTCGCATGGAATTTTCTCTCTCCTTTCTAACTCTTCTGACAGCAATTATAGGTCCTAATCGATTCCCCTTGTCTGTTTGATTGCTCCATTATTCATTTTAATCCTTCTAATTTCACTTTTTTTTTTTTGGAATTTGGTAGCAAATTGAAGTACATAATATCCACCTCAATCACTGAGTCATGCAATAACTCAGTCTTGCTCCTGGGTCCCCGTGGATGTGGGAAAACTCAAGTATGCTCTTGTTTCTTTGGGATCTTTTCATTTCCTTGTTCTACTTTGAAAGTTTTTTGGTATTGAATTGTAGCTTGTAATTTCTTGCTTTTCTATTGGGACCTAGGTTTTGGAGCTTGTTCTTAAAGATCTATTTGCAGAATACCCTGATATGATATCTTTGGTATTGCTCTTTTCCTATTCTTCCTAACAATGTGGTTGTAACAATTTGCTATAGCACTTGAATCTTCATTGCTCACAATAATTTTGTAGAGACAATTAAGGTTTGGCCTGGTTGTTGTCGTGACTGTGACCTGTTGCCCCGGGCCCCAAGTCATCCCCAGTCGAGTGGATTTTGTAGACAGGAGGAGCAGGCTATGGATTTCCATATTAGGCATAGGATAGTAGGAAAATTTTCAAGAGTGCTTTACAATTTGTACCACTGCTATCAGTAGCTTGTTGACATTGTTATTTGTGTATAAAATTGCTGGCATTATTGAGGGAGGGGTGATTTTCAGAACTCTAATACTGACAACTAGTAATGTCTTCATGTAAAAGTAAATTAAAAAATTTATCAGTTAAGCTGCGAAGATGAATGAAAATCTCTACCTCTTTCTTTGTACGTTCTTCCTTGAATATTCACATGATTGCTAATATGACATGTGCTGTTTTATCGTCTGTTCCAGATTAAACTGAATGGACTTTTGCATAGTGATGATAATTGCGCACTTAAGGTATGTCCTGAAATTGTTGCTATCACTACGAATTCCCCATTACTTGTCTGTCTTCTGGTTTAAGTTGTCCAATTTGTGTCACTTATACTATGAACTGTAAGTTGTCAGTTATTATCAAACATTTGAGCCACCGCTATGACAAATTTTTTGCTTGGATTGATGGATTTCATCAAAGTCTCATTTAATATCCTTGGCTTCTTATTGATTCTGAAGTGTCTTTCTAGTAAGGGCTAGCGGGAATAACCTCTCTGCAATTCTTGTGATAAGGGTTTATTTATTCGACCCCCCCACCCCCCACCCAATACTCCTTCATAGGAAAATCTTCTAAGTGGCACCATGGTACAGAACCCCTATAGAAGTCCCATGTTAAGGTTAATATATATGTTGGACGGTATTTTTAAGTGATCTGTGAATGAGGGATTATACCTTCCCCTTTAGGCATTTATGTGTTTATCACTCACTCTTTCTATTAATTTTCCTTTTTAAAAAAAAATAGACTCTTGTTTTCTATTACCAATATATATTTCATAATCTTGCACTACCTGTGATATAATACTGTGGATACGTGGATGATTGCAATGACAGCATCAGGATTTTTTTTCCATTTTTGGGGGTAAGGGATACCATTGGTATGTTAGAAAGACCTTTATCATCAATTTCCTGTGCACATTTTTGGCTGTTCTCAAATGAGGCATACTAGGGGAAGGAGAGAATGGTTGAAACCTAAATATACTTCAAAATAGAAAATACTTCAAAAGTCAAAACCATATACCTATTACCTATTAGGGGCTTGGGGACTATGGGCCAGAGAATACTAGAAGAGAAGCAACAAAGGAAAAAAATAGAGAAAAACCATAGCTTGGTGGAGTGGACATTGTTCTTCCTTGGAGCATAGGCAATCCAACTGGTAGATAACTATCATGGATAAAAGAAATCATTGGCTTCGGCAACTTTGTGTCTGCGGTGAATTTGTTAACTGGTTCGAACAATTTAGCTTCTATATGCCAGTTTCCCTTAATATGTTTCCAGAATTGCCTCTCTAAAGGTTGTTCTCTTCATTTTTTAACATTTATTATCAATTATAATTGTATCTATAGACTATATCGCATAGTTTAGTCTCCCTAGCATTTAAGAGTAGCTGGCTCAATGACCATATTAATCTGGAAGCGCCATTCTGGTTGTTTATATGTAGTGTTGGTGTAGTCTCTAGCTTTTCGGACCATTTGTACTTTGGCCCTAAGATTAGCCCGTCTAGAGCTTGTTGTCTGGACTTTGGCATTTGAAGGGCATTGCTTTGGTAGTACTTCCTCCATCTTGCTGATTGTGAATTGCTTCTATGTTTCCAATCTTAAGATGTCAGAAGGGTTACTTGAATCCGTAATCCAGTATGTTTGTTTCGGATCATATTTCATTCATCATCCAGAACATGATGGATCATGTCAAGATCGTCAAAATTGGAGACCACAAATTACTTAGAGAACTAGCAAAATATTCCAAGTTAGATGTTACTCGGATCATGTCTTATACTCTTATCTGCTTCTCAAAATTATGCATCTTAGCCTTATTTAAATAATGTCTGTTTGAAATTTGCATCTTGGCATTGTTATTTTTGTCCCAATTTTAACATTCTCGTCATTTTACATTTTGACATTGCGGTTGCCTTTGTAGGAAATTGCCAGACAATTATGCCTGGAGCATCAACTGCTGTTTTCAAAAGCGGTAAACTGAATATTATCTGCTATCTGTTGCTTGAGTTTCATACTATGAAATTCTAAGGAATCGTTGTCGGATTGATTTGTGTCCAGGCATCATTTGATGATAACTCTCAATTTATCATTAGCATGTTGCGGTGAGTGACAAGAATATAGCAATTGTTGCTTTCATTCCTTTGTGCAGCTTGTTTGGTGTGCAAAGGAGTTGGTAAGTAAAGAAAAGAAGTTAAACGGAATGGACACAGATAACTTTTCTTCCACTGTGCAAATAAGTCAAAATAGCTAGAAGCAAGGGAATAGATGGAAATTGCCCCTTAACCAAACTCCTTTAACTCACCAATCAGCTGGATTTGGATGGGAAGGAGACCAAGAAGAGTAGTTTCTGTTCCTTTTTTATTAGCTAATCAACCAGATGAGGAAAATGATTTGTTTCCTAGACCAAGTCGAAATGCCATTTCCTTCTTTCCTTTTCCCTTACTTCGATACCACCATAAGAAACTATAGAAACGGTTAAACGTATTATATCAACAAATTACTGGCATTATTTCTGGCATTGTTCTTTTGGAAGTTTCCATATTTATCATTTGAGAATGAGTTAGCTATTGTTCTTTCTCTTGGTTCCTTTCAGTGAATGTGGCTTGGCGCACAAGACAATTGTTTTTGTTCTGGACGAATTTGACCTGTTTGCACAGGTATGTAATGAGCTTGTTCTTATGACCTCTCTGCTGTGATGGTGAAGGCCATATGTGATCTCTACAATATCTGTTAATTTTTATTCAGTACATGGTAGTGGAATGCATATTTTTATTTTCTCTTTAGAGAGGACTTGGTTCTATTACTTTTTTCTTGAAATTCATGATTATCAAATATCAGTTATGCATTTTTATATTCTATGTTGGCGTTGTGAAATCCTCTGAAAATTGTTTGCAGGGAAAACAACGCTTACTTTATAGCTTGTTGGATGCAATGCAATCTGTAACATCACAAGCTGTTGTCATTGGTATAAGTTGCAGATTGGTATGTTCCTGTGGAATAATTCACTGCATAAATTTGTCATTCTTTTATTTTGGTGGGTTGGATATTTTGTGATACTTTGATGAATAAAAGGGTCCAAGGGATAAGATTTTGTTTAGATAATATGTCAATTAGAGAAAATTCAAGGTGCACCATTTTTTTTTGCGAAGGTGCTGTCTGTTTGACTGTGAAGAAAAGTTCCTTACTTTTTAGCCTATATGCTTGAGACGGATTGGAGTTGATCTCATGGGATTCTGTCTAAAAATTTCTTATATAATGTATACTCTTTAAATGATATGTGACTGATCTGGGCTCACACCCAAGACTCTCTCTCTTTGTTTAGGTGGAGCTATTGGTGGTTTCGATGTTGGAACTAAATGCAAATATTTTGAAATTGAAAATAAATATCTGCTCGTGGATGACCCAAGATATCAAATTGTTTCCATGCAGGATGCTGATCAGCTTTTGGAGAAAAGAGTTAGATCTCGCTTTTCACATAGAAAGCTCTTATTTTGTCCTCCCTCAAAGGAGGATCTAGAAAGGTAACTTCATCTAGGCTTGCAATTGTTACTATTTTCTTTTTTATTTTTTTCCTCCACCGCCATATGTTCTTGTTGGAAAGTTTATGTTAATGGCCTTTTTGGTGGCTATTCTACAGGTTGCTGGAGCATATATTATCCTTGCCAGTAAACTCCGGCCTCCCTGAGAGTTATGCTGCTCAATTCAACACAGAGCTTCATGTATCCTTTCGCTCTTTTGATTTGTTTCTTGTTTTGGCATGTATACGCTTTCTCATACTAGGATTGTGAATATTATGTTGGGCTGATTTTCTGTGTGGTGTGTGCTTTTTTTCGGGGGGGGGGGGGGGGGAGGTGTTTGATATGTACTAGCACACTTTCAGATGTCTTCTCTCCCCTGCTCGAAGTTGTGCCTTTGAATAAAAAAAAGTTAGCAATATTTACTAAGTCCATGTTAGAGATAATTTCTAATAGAAGGAACTTTCAAATAAGTGAGGCTACTATTTTTCCCTGGATGATAAATATTCTCTGAACTAATTTATGTTTTACTTTTCCTTCTTAATTAACTCAACAGGATTAAGAATTAATGGCCATACTAGGTTCTCTTTGTTCTTGGCTTATGTCAACATCAACGGATAGATTCTGCAATTATATAATTCAGATTTTAGACAAGGTCATTAAGATCCATGAAATGCCACTTGACTGAAAGTGACCTATCTAAATTTGGGTCTACTGTTCCAAAGTTGGAGGTGATACAACAGTTATTTGTATGTTAAATTGAATTGTGCTTAGGGTTCTTTGACTGTTCATAGAAGATATTGACAGATGAGAACTTCAAAGATGCATTATACACACTCTGGAATTCAGATTCAACTGTCCACCAGCTGTTGAGATTCTTGTAAGCTATCCTTTTGGCATGCAAGACGGCCAATTTTTCCTGACTTCTGTAGCAGTCTATTTTGATTCTAGCGAAGACTCTTTGTTCACATCAAAAATGTACCATGATTCCAGATTTTTAGCTGTTTCGTCAATGGACTTGAAGACTGGCCTCCTCTCAGTCGAGAACTTCAAGGCAGCATTTGTGAGCTTAACTAGACAGCCCAAACTTGACTACTTAAAAGGTGAGGGAACTGTCCCAGTAGTCTTCAGGATTTCCAGGCTTGCGCGTTTAGATTTATTCACCTTTCAAGCTGATTATTGACACCAATCATCAGTTGGTTTAGCTTACAAGGACTGATTTTTTTTTTTTGCTCCTTTTTCTTCTGATTCTTTTTCTCCCCTCTTTTCTCTTCCGTCCGCTATTCATCTTCCAGTATTTTTTATTCTTCTATAATATATTTTTTTTCAGCCTCGGTGTTGAGGCTGCAACCTGCTGGAAACTTTCCATTTGTTTGCTCTGATTGTTCTTTGTACCGTAGCAGGTTCCTATGAATAGATACATTAACCTTTAGTGGTGTGACTTTTTTGTCCTCTATGTGTGTGTGCTTGCGTGTGTGTGTGTGTGTGTGAAGTTCAAATAAAAGCAGCCCCTCTCCCTTCGTTTTGAAGGAGGGAGGCATATTGAGGTGGCTTTCACCTTACATTAGTGTATTCCCTTATGGTCATGGGAACTTGAAATAGGAAGATTTTAGATTTGTTTGGCCCATTGCTTGAACTAATAGTCTACAGTGGTTGGAGGTCAGGATTTATAGATCCTCTTTTCTCAGATGCCTCATGAATCAAGATCAGAGCGGTTTGTTTTGGTGGACATATTTCGCCAAGAATGAGCTGTTGGATGTATTTGCTGTACACCTTTGTGATATTGACAGCTAAATTGTGAGCGCTTAAGTTAAAAGTTGGCATCGTCAGATTGTAAGTCTGTTCTGGTGTATATAAGGATAAGGGAGTCCCTGGCCCAACACCTGCCCAAAATAGGAGCACCTGAGCAAGAACAGAGCGTAGCATGGTATCCTATATGAGACCTTATTTTTCCATTTCCTGGGACAAATCCATGTTCCTCATCTAGCCATCCCCCCTCCTGCGATTTTGGGGGGGGGGGGGGGGCGCGTCCCCTAACCGAGTACATAAAAATAAAAACTGATAGCTTGCCTAATGCATTTCAATTTGTTCCTACAGATTGTTCAATCTTGGAGCTATACATTCTGGTCTGCATGAAGAGGCTTGAAGCAAGGGAACTAAATTCATACAACTTCAACTCTATCATGAAAGGTCTGTGTCGAACATATTTAAATAGCATCTATTTTCGATGACCATGTACTTATTCTAGGATGTCTGGCAGAATACAAAGCCATTCACGATTCATTCCAGACACCTGATTATTACGCACGGGGTGTCTGCCTTAGGGTGAGGATGTCTTACTCAATGTCTCAATGTCAATGTGATTTAACTAGTGCACTACATAATAATGTATTCTAATCGTTTCTTGGTCCAATATCTCCAGGCCTTTGAACATCTTCTTGAACGTGATTTGATCTGTTTCGTGGATAGCAGAGGATACAACCAATCAATTGAGTTTCGTCCTGTAAAGCTACTAATTTCAGCCCATGAGCTCCATCAGGGATTGAAATCAACTCAAAACTGCCCTGTAAGTTGGTCAAAAAAATGTCTTTTTTGCTTATTGTGTTTTTGCTGAATTACAAAATCGCAGAATCTGTGGTTTGCAATAGCTTAAACTTCGTACTGCATTGTAACTGGAGCTTTTTTTTTTTTTTTTTTAAGTACTGATCTCTGGATGCTAGTAGATAGCGAAGAAATGTTTTGTGTTTTCTGTTTGAGAATTATTTTAGGGGTAGATTTAACTGGTTTCTGACACTCTGCACATGATGCAGAACATTCTTCAAAAACTAGTTGATCAGACGGGTCAAAAGAGCTGAAAGATGGTTTGTACTAGACATGTCCCTGATGGGAAAACGTTCTGAGACTAGCAGAACATTCTTCAAAACTTGTTGATCAGACAGGTTGAAAGAGCTGAAAGATGGTCTGTACGAGACACATTCCTATTGGGAAAGAGGCTCGAGATGCAGTAAAGTTACGAAGGGTGGTCGCTCTTACTTCTGCGGGCTACTATGAACCAGAGCAATTTGGCTAAAGATCTGAGACCAGCAATGAACCGATCTTCCTCCTTCGTGCGGCTGTTCCAGAGCTGAGGTAATCATCAAATATCCAGACGGAACAATGTGACATTGAATCACTTATGCAGAATTCCTATGACGCATAGGAGGCTCTGTAATGTAATAGCAATGTTTTTCCTAGCTTTTTGGGACCCCTTGTGAGAACATGTCTTCCTTTTATCGCCCTTTTCTTTCTGCTCTATCCATTTTTCTACATTTGTCTCAATGCCGTCTCATCATGTAATTTTGATTTGAGTTCTGCTTTGGTGGCGACTGCTGAGGTTAGAGCACCCACAATTGGTGGAATACGTGCTGTGAGTGGGGGCTTGTGTTCCACAGTTCAGGTTGGCAGATACCGTGGCAGGGCTTGGGGCATGTGTGTTGGAACGCCTGCCAGTTCCGACCGGTGCTCTTCTGTTTTTGGCTTATCTGCATAAAAAAACGAGGCGTTTTACTTTGGTCAACAGCATCAAGCGATGCGTTTTGATGTGGAAAGAGAAAAAGCAAAATTTGTTGGGCTAGGTTACTGTTGGAGTTTTGGGTGGGCCCGATCATTGGGCTGTTGGTCTATGTGTAGCCTTTCTTTAATTTTTTTTGAAAAATTCGCCTATAAACACACCCTAACTACTAAAATTTCATTCCAAAATAGTAGTATATTACATGTTCAAGCTAAAAAAAAAAATGTAATCAATTTTTCATAATTAAAAGACTATTTTTAATATTTCCTAGCCAAGGAAAAATAAGTATTCCATTTTTTGTAAAATAAAAAAATATTTACTTGTAAACATAAATATGAATATATAATTAAAAGGATAAAGGTAATTAAATATATTTAATGGTGGGTTTCATGATAAATTTTTGATTTAGCAATTTAGGTTGGAGGAATAATGGAATGTAAGTTAGGAAAAACTAAAACTTTTGTTGATGTGGTGTATGTGAGTTTTAAAAATTGAAACTGTGCTTCGGATGCTCGTATGCTTTGAGGGTTGAAGGATGAGGTTTGAGTGTTCCTACTCATTGTCATCTGACTCATCTTTCAACGCGAATCTTTAACTGTGTTTAGGGATGAGCAACGAGTTGGGTATCTATTAGGTCAAGGGGGTTGGCCTATTTAAAATAGAGTCAATAAAAAGTCGGGTAAATAATGAATTAGGTCAATAGTGGATTGGCCCATTAAGGCATACTAACGGACCAGATCGGGTCAGATCATGAACGACTCGTTTAGTCACCCATTACTTTTCAACCTACTCGACATACTAGTTTATATGTTCCAATTGATTAAATTTACTGTTAACATTTTATACATAATAATAATTATTATACATAATTTTTTGTGCAAATTTGTTTCATTTTAAAACAGACTAAAAGCGGGTCGTTTATAGGCTGACTTGACCTATTTATTTACACAAAAAAGTCCAACTCGGTCTAAATGGTTAACGGTCTGATCATGACCCAAACCGGCCCTCTTCGTAAACCCGACCCATTGCCTACTCCTTCAAGATGTCATTGAAGTTTTCTTGTTGTCATTTGTACATTACCAGGAAAACTATTTACATTTTTTTTCATATTAGTGCCTAATTATTCTTTTAATAACAACACTGTTTTTATGTTCTTGGATCTAAATTAGAACCAAATTACCAATTATTTTTTTTTTTGATAGCAACTAGAATTGTCATTTATCGCAGGCAGATGAGTGTTAATTTAAACCCAAAAACATAAATATAGTGTTATTGTTTTGGGGGGAGGGCATGATTAGCACCAGTATCAGTTTTCCTGGGTAAACGCTTAGAGGATATTATGTTGTTGTCATGGAATATGCATAATTCTCCATGCAAATAGAGGGAGACTGAGAGACTGAGATGAAAGCTAGGAAGTTTCAAATGCCACAATAGAAAAGATAATCAAAATCCAATTTGATCAAGAGAAAAGAGAGGGAATTAGAAGATTTGGTCAAATGGATATTTTCATTGTTGGAATTTAGGGGATGAACGACGAAGAGTGACAGACCAAGATATCAAGAAAATGTTGGATTTGAAAGCTTTTTAGGCGGCTTGGTGCATTTTAAGAGAGAATGTCAATGGATTACAGACAATTAAGATCAACTCTTTGATTTTATTTCTTGTTTTGCTAATGTTAGGGTTGGACTTGAGGGTTGCATTCTTAGTAAAAGTGACACCAAACACGTTTTGTGAACGTGACACCTAGGTTCCAATAATAGGGTGCATAATTGTCGCTCACGACATTTCTTCTGATGCGCAACGAAGTTTCGACTTTGGTTTTTCAGGTTGCTCTCTTTCCTCTTGAGCCTATAATAGGCCATTGACAGTCCTTTTTATGGGTCTAATTTAATGGACATTTTCAACAACAATATCTTTCACTGTAAATTCTACTACACTACTTAGAATAATTAAAATGTAGATAGTTTTATCTTTACTAATTTTATACCTGAAAATTTTTGTTCTTAAAAAAAAAATGGAATATAGAATCTTTGTAAGAATGTGGTTCTATGCAAAATTTTCTGAGATAAATTGTCAATGGGTTTTTGGTTTGTTGCTCTTAGAAGACCCAGAAAAAAAAAAAAAAAACCGAAAAAAAAGGAAAGGTGATAATCACTCGTGCAAAACGCAAGGACTCTACAGAGTGTGTGTGTATGTGAGAGAGAGAGAGAGGAACCCTGATCTCTCAGTCATGGCGCCGAAAGCCAAACCCCCACCGGCGGCATCCATCGAAGATCTCTTCACTTCTCTCAATCGGCACATCGAACGAGCTCAATACGACCAGGCCGTCAAAGTCGCAGATCAAGGTTTTCTTTCTCTCTCCTTCAATCTTCCTTTTACTGCTCAATCTTTCATCTCAATTTGGTTGAATTGGTGCATCCACAGTTCTTTCGATTGCCCCTGGCGATGAGGACGCTCTGCGGTGCAAGATTGTGGCTCTCATTAAGGCTGATAATGTCGATGATGCTTTTAAGGTTATCCAATCTTCTCAAAAGCTACCGGTTGACCTTAATTTCGCCAAGGTAATCACTTGCATTTTCGATGTTCTTTCTGATTTCGTGGTTTAGTTTGGATTTAGAACTCATTTGGCATTGCAATTAAAGTTTGAGCTGTTATTTACGGATGGATAAAGCCCAAAAAGAAGGAAATGTTGAAATCTGGGATTTTTTTTGGAGGTTGGAGAATGCTTTTTTGTTAGCGGCAGTGTTAAGTTTGATTAGATTGGTCTATTCGACCTATTATATCCGCTACACTGATTATTTTTGAGCCAGAAGCTGTGTTTTTGCGTTAAAGGTTGTTCTGCAATGGATGAGAATTGAAGGGTTTTTGGCGTGTTCTAGAATGGTTTATCAGAGGCACATTATGATTTATAATCGATGACCAAGGACAGCTGTGACACTTATACAGTTATACTCCTGCTAGTCTGTTTTTGTTTCCTTGTATGGGACTGCATGTTCGGAGAGAAAAACATGATAGATTGTGTGAGTATATTTTCTGTCTGCTGCAAATGCAACTATCTGAGTCTGCAAATGCAACTAGCGAAGTCTCATTTCCCGCTGGTTCTGTAATGTTCTGTTAACAATCCTTGCAGAAAACAACCCATGACTATCATATGATCAGGCCATTACATCCTGCATCTCCGTACAACATTGGCAAAGTGGACATCTTCTAGTTTAGTTTTCGTATTTTTAATTATAAAAAACTCTCAACTTTTGAGTCGTCTTCGGAACTGAATATGCCAACGCCACTCAAAATCTTGCCCGTGACCAAAATTATCAAATTTATCTATGCATATTAAGCATTCTTGAAGCGGCTCATCACATCAGGCAAAGGGTCCTGGGCCCCGGGGCGTGGGCTTCAAGGCGAAGGTGCAGGTTTTTTGGACGCGAGACACATTTTTAGTAAAAGCATACTCAAAGTTATACCCAAACAATATTTTTTTGAAAATAAGTTTTATAATAGTATCAAATAAGGTATTAGACATCATGATAACCATGGAAACATCGCAAATAGTAATAAACTACGATAACATGACCTCATAACTTCTCTAAACACACACTATAAGAGAGTAGAAGGCAAGGCACAAACAAGCATATCATAAAAGGAAAACATAAAACACATATCACCCTAAGCAAATATTTCATAAATTTCTATAATCGTCAACTAAGTCTAACCATCATCATCTAACACCACATGCTCTGCATCATCATCATCATCCACCATCCCAACATCATCTCCAATATCATCTTCCTCCTCCTCTTCTTCTTCGTATTCCTCTTCCTCATCTTCATCGATCTACTAAACACGAGCTCGGGAAGACTTAGAATCGGAGGCATGAGCGGGAGCTTTTCCTTCGTCTTTGCTGAAATTTTAGCAGTATTAGTGCTTGCTATATGCTTAGTGCTATAGCGAAACACATTGGCACTCCAAGCTGCAGCGACAACCTCCCAAGTCAAAGTATCCCCCTCATACAAGATCATCATCATCCAAATCATCCTCCATTTTTCCAAGCAACCACTCATTGCTATCATCAATTTCTTTCAACAACATGAGATCTCTAGAGCTTCTCTATTCGTGTTTCACTTCAATGCACGATTTGATTTGTGACAAAAACCAAATCATTCAATCGGAATTATGCTAATCTATTCTTCTCCTTGGCGTGAAGCTGATAACAAACTAAATAAGCTTAATTATTCACTAGTAAACTAACAATTTATCTAATGGAATAATTTTATGTAAGTTGCAAGTTGCAAATTACATGTTGCAACACATCCCAATTCCACTCACATCTTGTTGTACTGCAAGTAAGGTTAAGAATCCTTATGGCAAACTTCCTTAAATTGAGTGCGGTGAATTCATATAAACTCCACCATTTAACTATTTAAAAAATAAAGTTTAGATTTTAGAATAAGTATTTAACGTTTAAAAAACAAGAGAGAATAAACTTGACAAGCATGACAAAAAATATTCTTACCGGGTGCTAGTGATTTCCTTTGCCTTATTGCTAGGGTTGAGTAGTACCGGTCCATTTTCATGGAACTGGGTCTAAAAAATTGGAAACAGTCTAGGTTGGAACTGAGTCTAGAATTTTTGGAACCTGCCCCAAAACTGGATACCAGGTACCTAATTTTTTCCTATTTTGTTTGTTTCATTTCGTTAAAATCTTAGACTTATGGTTGTGACTTTGTGAGAAAACCAATAAACCTCACAAGCTAGCTAATCAACAACAACAACAACAAGCTAGCTAATCAATAATTCAAAATCAAATTTAATAGAGTGGCAGCTAGGCATCTACTATGCATTAAACTTCAATTGGTTAGCTAATAAATAACACTTCATTTCATCCAATTATAAAAAAATATCATCTTCTCATAGTATTATACATTAACAAAAAGATTTAGTCATATCAACGTATAGTCGGAAATTATGGCAAAATTGGAAGAACAATATCTAATATCAACATGTAACTGGTTAATTCAATTTTTTTTAATTTAAAACAAAACTGATTGGACGGGATAACCGGGTAACGCCTATTCGGGTTCCAAAGTTTCAGGGCTAGACTCCGAACCCGGTTGCAACCGGTTCCAGAATCTTGGAACCAGTCCTGAACCCAGTTCAACTGGGTCCGGGTATGGACACGGTGGGTTCGAACTGGGTCTGGGTCAGGGTACCCAATTTTTTTGCTAAGCCCTACCGCATTCCAAAGAGACCTTGTGAACTCTTATATAAATATAATTCGACAAGAGTCTTATCTTGAGTCTCCAAATCCGAAACCATCCTTGAAAGTCAATCAAACAAACCTTTCATCACTTCACTACAATTTTCAATAGATGGATTTAAATAATAAATTTCCGGATTCAAATAATGCCTTGCCGCATGTAAAGGCTGATGAAGTTGGCATTCCCATCTTGTATCAATGTACTTGAATGCCTCTTCATAATTATCCTCCTTGTTTAAGAAACTCTTAGCAATTGCCTTTTTACCTCTATCCATAGCCTCATAAATATAACCTATGGGTGACTTCTTATCTCCATCAACCATGCGAAGAACCTTGACAAGAGGACTTGTCAATTTAAGAGTATATAAAATATTCTTCCAATAACTCTCTTGCAAGAGATAAGATGTTATCTTTTTAGTATCTTTTAACCATTTGCTATTGCTCTATTCTTGAGAAGTCACCATCTTCTTTAAATTGTTTTTTGGTTTATGAATTGAGGAAATAGTGATAAATGACATAGCAAATCTTGTCACGGCGGGCCTTTGCAAGTTCGCTTGATTAGTGAAGCGCTTCATCAAGTTTATAAGGGCAACAGAGCTATGGATATAGGCATTGATAGTCATACTCTTCTTTAGAGCAATCTTGACTTTTGGAATATTGTTTCTAATGTTTTCCCAACATAAGATCAATGCAATGTGCGGCGCATGTACTCCAAAAGAGATATTGTCTTTTAGCCATTATCAATTTTCCTACATAACCAAATTTTTATAAAAATGAAGTTAAAAATTAGAAATTAAAAAATATTTAAGACATTAGAAATATAGGTGGAGTGAATTCTTAGAATTTTTATGTTCTTATCCGCCTTTAGATAATTGGATGCATTGTCTGTCGCCACTTGGATCACATTTTCCTCTCCAGCTTCTTCCACAATATTATCAAGAACCTTATACAAAAGGTTTGCATCTTTTATAACTTTGGAAACATCCATTGATCTAATAAAGACCGAACTTTGTGCAGAGTTGACAAGAAAGTTTACAATATCTTTTTGGACGATCGTATCACGCCAACCATCGGATAGAGTTGAACAACCCTTGTCGGCCCATTCTTTCTTATGCTGCACCATTTCCTTCTCGGTGTCCTCCACTTCTTTCTTGAGGAAAGAAACTCTTAACTCAAATATGGAAGGTGGTTTCAACCTGGGGCCATTTTGACCAATACATTCACACATAATAGCAAAAGTATCAAGTGTACACCCTTGAAAAGCAATCCCGGCATCATAAAACCACCTAGCGATGTCTCTACAAGCCTTTTCTCTTAACTCTTTCCTACTTAGCTCATTGATTGTTTTTTTGCCTCTGTTGATCCTTTCTACCCTTGGCAACGTCCGCTTGGTTAGGGGTGAAAAACATATCCAATGGACCTTTTTGCTGCGGTTTCTTAAAGCCATGCGATTACTTTCTTTTGACCCACCACTTCCACTTGATAATTTCCCACTTTTGGGATTCATCTCAACATATTTATGGGTGGCAATAGGGTAGGTACAGGGCAGGTTTAACCATACCCCCACCTATACCCATTTTCAAAATTCATACCCATACCTATACCCATCGGGTATTATATAGTTATACCCATATCTATACCCAATGGGTATAGCGAGTATGCAGGTTTTATTTGGGTATATATAAATAGAAAAGAATTAAACCCATTTTGGATCCATATTCGACATCAAATAGCCAATATGCTACATTAACACCAAGTTTGCAATAACATATCATATCACATCAAACACAACTAAAAATTTGCCAATCAAAGCAATAAATTAGCACTTGACAATTATAGTTTTAAAAAAAATGTTCTACCGAAGTCTTGAATATCATACAACTCAAAGCAACTTGCAAAATATTCAAGTATTAAGTATAAGTAACAAATTAGAACTTTAAACAAACGAGTACAAGTTTTATATATGGCGGGTATGAGACGGGTACAGGGCGGGTATTCCGAGTATAGGGCAGGTAGGATCTATAGCCATACCCATATCCATTTTAGCAATAGCCGTCCCATACTCATTTTTTTCTTTTTTCACTACTCATACCTATACCCATTGGGGTAGGTTTTGTGGGTTTTAGGCGGATACGGGTTTTTTTGCTGGCCCTAAACATATTCGTCATCTTCATCTTCATCACCACAATAGAAGTCTTGTGGCATTTGTCTAAACGTACTAAAGGCCTCCTTGGTGGATTTTTTTTAAACTCCATGTAGTCTTGAATTTCCGAGGACTTTTTTGCAATCTACCGTGTTTCGGTGTCCACCAGCTAGATGTTGTTTGAGCTGATAGACTCATCCCACAGTCCTCACTCTACAAAAATTGCAATAAAAATTGTTTTTATTGGTTTGTTCTTGTGTGCCATACTTCCTTCAGGGGTCTGAGGATTTAGAAGAGACCGAACCCGATGCATTACCGGATGAATCCTCCATTTAAACCAACAATCAACGCAAGAACACAAGACTTGAATTCACTACAATTATTGAAAAAAACAACACAATTAATTACAACAATAAACTGGAAACAAATCAAAGCACACACACAAAAAAAAAGAAGCAGACAGAAGACACAGAGAAGAGTCACAAGTACATAAGAGGATGAATTTGACCAACTTCACACCGCAAAACATTTCCTGGAAGAGACGCATACAACTAAACACAGAATAAACTAAAGAATTGAAGACAATGGCTCGCTTTTTTTAGTTGAATACCATGAAGACCACGACAGCAAGCAGCAACATGACAAAAAAAAGGGGAAAAAATCTGCCTCTGGGGTTTGAAAGGAGTAGAGGAGAACAACAAAGGAAAAAAAACACTCAATGGTTCGAAAACCAGTGAAGGAGAAGAAGCAGAATCTCACTGTGGTTCAAAACCAGCGAAGGAGCAGAGGAGAAGAAGGATGAAAGAAAAAATAGAAGGGGAAAAAAACCCTTATTGGTGTGTGAAAACATGGAAGGAGCAGAGGAGAAGAAGGGCTAGAAAGAAGAAGTGAAGAACAAAGATTTTGGAGAAGAAATCACACCTGGGTTGTCACGAAGGGCTAGCGTTTTGACTTGGAGAAGAACAGTTGGAGGCAAAGCAGGGAGCAGAGCCTTGGAGACACACCGAAGTTTGTCAAAAGGCGATTGCTTTAATCCGCAAATTTTTTTTCCTTTTTTTAATTATGTTCCTAAAGGCGCCCGCAGCCCGCAGCCCGCACCTCAGCAAAAAGCCCCAAAAAGCGTGCGCTTGGGTGGGCTTTTGGAATAGGCTGAGCTAGACCACTTCCTAGGCGCAACGATTTGCGCCCCGGGCTTTTCTGCGCCTAGGTGTGTCTGGGGCGAGCTTTTTCAAACTAAGCATCGGGCCTTTGATAAAAAACACTCAAGGCGCACAAAAGTGCCAAGGGTGTTGGGGCCTAGGTCACAGGCTTCGAGGCGAGAGGGCGGACTTTTTGGACACGAGACACACTTTTACTCAAAAATGCTTGAAAATCATTCCCAAACCATGTTTTTGGCAAAAAGTTAGATGATATCATTGAACAAGTGATTAGACATCACAACGGACGATACTATAGTATCTTATATTGGATTCATCCATTGTAAATGCATTTTAGGAAGGAGAGGAGAAAAAAGGAAACAATATTTTACTGCAAATTTGGACGGAGAAAAAAGAAGGGAAGTACATTCTTTAATCCTTTTTATATTATTGGCGGCAACATATTTCCCATATATATATATATATATATATATATATTATATGTGTGTGTGTGTGTATATATATATATATGTGTGTGTGTGTGTGTGTGTGTGTGTGTGTGTGTATATATGTATATATATATGTATATATGTGTGTGTGTGTATATATATATATATATGTATATATGTATATATGTGTGTGTGTGTGTATATATATATATACACACACACACACACACACACACACAAAGAGAGAGAGAGAGAGAGAGAGAGAGAGAGAGAGAGAGATGTTGTAGATTGATCGTTGGAAAAGTATGGGAGAAGACAACCAGCGTAGATCGGCCATCGGAAAAGTATTAGAAAAGTTTGGTCGACTAACTTTGTCTTCATTAGAACACTGTACACCCTTCAACTACAATCCACCCCTTAATCCGAAAATTTGGGTTCTTCAACTTAGACTATACTTGAAACAATTGCATGCAATTAGACAGGGGTTTCTACGGGTGATATAGGCATATAGTTAAGATAAGTGTAAGTCAATCTAAAGGTGTTTGTGTTTTTCCATTGAGTGTGCCCCCTTTTCTCTCTCTCCCATGACCTTTTTCTATGAAGCGCGGCTTGGGTCGCTTTGAGTCTCAGCCTAAAGCGCAGAAAAGCACGGGCTTATGTGGACTTAAAGAATGAGCTTAAGGAATGAGCTGGGCTTGACTCCTTCCAATGAGTAACCGGTTGGGCTTCGAGCTTTTGTAAGGGCGCGCTTTTTTAAACACATCTCACCAAATGTGCTCCCTGCTTTGCTTTCATTTGAGAAAACTTCATATTTCATACCACTTTTAAATCTAACACATGCACCACTAAGAAATTTCTTAAAAGTTCAAAGCGACCCCTCGATCACTTCCAACTAAGATTCCCCTGTTAAACAATATGTGCAAACCTTCAACTACAATGGTGTATAAATAGGTTGATAATGGCACCTTGTTTAAGGTCTGATTGCATGGAAAGGGGAATTCATTAGAACAGCCGCTTCCCCCCCCCCCCCCCAAAACACTAAAATCCTCCTTTAAAGAGGGACACTATTCAAGATTTTCTAGCCGGCATCAAAAGCAGTTTTGACTGTTTGAGTGAGTTCGGCTATGTTATAAATCACATCTGTTGGATTATTATAAAAAATTTTGCAATTATTCTGTGAACAGTTTCTCTCAAACTGGTGTGTCTATAGTCCTTGAAGGCTGTAGGGTGACTCTCTCAGGAACTACAGCGACAAGCTGGATGCATGTAAATAGGCTAGCTGAGTCTGGCTGTGCAGCCCTGTTAATTGCTGTCATTTTCCGCAAACTGAATATGAAGGAGAAATGACCAGCCAGATTCTGGACTGGTACCACAGTGAGCCATGTGCCATTCTGATCTGAACTGAGCTGACATGCTGTAGTTGCCCGTCTGCCCCAGGCCATTCACAATAACTTGCTGAACCTCTAAAATGCTTGGTTTTAAGCTGTTTGACTGAGGGCTTTGATCCCCTAGGCCCTAGTAATGCCACGCTACTCTCATTACATCTTTCTCAGAATAAGGCTTCTTAGTTTTTAATGCGCCAGGCCTACCTTATAGTGGACTGAGGAACAGATTTCTGGAGTAGTCCAAAGTTGCTTCCTCCAAATAGTAGGCCTACCTCATCTGCCATGAGTTTCCCATATTGCTCCCTTTTCTGTCCCTTTAATGATTTTGTCGGAAGAAAACTTGTATCATGTGGATCTTCATTTTTACAGCTAATGATTTTAGCTATATGCCTTAACTTTTGAAAGAGTCTCTTTGGTCTCAAAGCAGTATTCCTTAAAAGTCGGAGCATTCCGTCACTGGAGCTACTCTGGTTTCCCATTATTAGCCTAAATCATCAAGTTGTTCCAAAGTCACATCAAGAATTCGATACAAATCATTCTCATTTTTCATTTTATCCTTCTCAGAAGTTGGCCTTCATAACCTTAACACTCTTCTGTTCTGTGAGCTGCCAAACTTTCAATGTTATCTCTATCTCGCTCAATGCTGTTTCATTCCAGGCTCATTAAACCATTTGATAAATAATTTCAAAGGTCTGTCGCTGCAGTTCACCTTATCAGTCCTTAAAACGGAAGGACAATGTTATGCGAAGTTCCAAAAATAGTTGATGGACATACAACATCCTAACCAGATAACACACTCGCATAAATCACTGACCTATCTGATTGATTGTTCATTCTTTTTTTCTTTCCTGCATTATCAAATAAATGTCCTTCCATGCGATGAAAGGGCAAAGCCATTACTATTGTCTTAAAATCCTCAGAAGGCTGTAGATTCAGCATTCGACACAAAAGCAAATTATTCATCCTTTTTTAAGTGCATTGAAATGTCCTATGACTCTCCAATGCCAATTAGTTGCTTATGAACACTTGAACAGTCATTGAGCCCCCTGCAGACCAAAAATAAGGGGACTCTTTTTTTCTTGAATCTCATGAAGCCTATACAAATTAATGATAATCACTTGGAGATCTCAGCTTCCTGAACCCCAGCACCAGCCAGGAAATTCGTATTCTTTGCAGAAGAAAATTATGCTGAAAGTATTTTTCTCCTAATACACAAGGATTCCTGATCTTGCTTCACTGCAACATAATTTAACCTTCCAAAGTCGTTAGCCTAGATCTGGCTAATCACCCTGTCCTGCTCTAATTCAATCGTTTTCTTGAAGACAGTAGAGGAAATTAACTTGTTTTCATTTGGATTTACGACACGTTGTTTCTTTCCTCATACCCCTAGGTCCCTTACCCCTAGTATTGCCAGACTTTTTTTGTCCCCCCTAAATTCTGTCCAATTCAAATCATACTGAAATCCCCATCCATCTGTCGCACCTGACCAAGTTCATTAGTAAGCTCTCTAATACCTCTGCTTCACTCTTAATTTCTAAGTCTAGATATTTCCCAGCACCCTATACTACCATAACCTTATTGTAGTCATTGCTGGATCTCATACTAGATTGCCTCATGTCAGCAATCATTGTGGATTTGTGGTATTTTTGTTCAGTTCATTCTCGTGCTGTTGCTGCTCACGTTCATCTGATGACTGCCTCTGGGCCGGAGGGAACATCTTTTGTCCTGGGAAAACCCATAAGAAGCCTGTTCCTCTTCATTCTTTAGAGATGCAAATGAATTGCTATTTGGATATCATCATTGACCTGCAAAGCCACCTCTGTATCCTCTCTTTGATCCTTTGCTTTCCCTTATAAGTCCAGTAGTTTGAGTTCTGATGTAAAAAGAAGTCTTTTGTTTCTTTCGGCATCATATATTACTTTTATGACAGTATTATTTAAACTGTTGGAGGAGTATCTAACATATGAATGTTTCATCTCTTTGGATATCCTTGTAGGCATACTGTTTATACAGGCAAAACAAATTGGACGAAGCTTTGGAATCCCTGAAAAGCCTAGAACAGAACAATGCAACTATGCTGCTTGAATCTCAGATTTTGTATCGTCTGGGAAGATTTGATGCTTGCGTACAAATTTATCAAGCACTTCAGAAATCCAAGATTGACTCCCTGGAGATCAATTTTGTTGCTGGTTTGGTGGCCGCTGGACGATCATCTGAGGTGCAAAAGGCCCTGGATGCTGTCAGAGTTAAACCGACGAGCAGCTTTGAGTTGGCTTACAACACTGCTTGCTCTTTGATTGAGAGGAAAAATTATGCAGATGCTGAGCAGCTCTTGCTGTCAGGACGAAGGTAAGAGGAATTATTTACCCTATATATTTTCAAGATCATGAGTGGGATCCCTTGAGATAAATAACTATGCTGACTCTACATTTATATTTTTTGCCCGCTTTTTGTTTCTGGATTGGCCTCTTGTCCCCGTAAGGTGCCTTTTGATAATCTATGCCTTTTGATGCTCCTTTTATGTCCTTTTATCGTCATAATTTCTACCTTAGATGAATTCAGAAATCATAATATTCTCTTGAGGTATCAGTGAATCATTGGATAAACTGAGAATAATTTTCTGGCTGATTTATTCTTCCTTCATGTGAGCATGTAACTGTGAGTTTCATGTTTAGCTTATGTCAATTTTCGCTAAGCACGTCATCATTTTGATGAAAGATAACTCCAAGTTCTGTAACTTCAGATCAGAGTGCGTTCCTATGCCGATATTATGTGCTTGTTCACACACACACACACACACACACACAGTGGCACACATACACTGCATGTTTTTGTCTCTTTTCTTTTGCGTGCAGGTGGACGGGCATGCCGGAATTTTCAGGCTTCGATGCTATAAGCGTCTGTATTATAGTTAAGAAAGGGGAAATGAAATCCCTTTGTTTTAGCCTAGTATCTTCCATTTCTAGACATGGTCCAGTTTGCATCTTAGTGAAGGGATATCCTTTTACATTCATGGAAGGGAATTACACGGGAAGGAGAATTTCATCTGTACATGGCTTTCGGACATGAAGAACAGGGATGGGTTTGGTGCCCAACCTTTGCTTACCTGTGGACATGGTCTCTTATATACTTTCAAATTCTGAACAGCTTTCATGGATTGGGTCACACCGGTCATGCCTGCTTCCATGAACTGAAATTGCAAGAAGATTTCAACACGATATGGCACCAAACACAGATTCGAGGAAAACCCCTAAATCACAATTCACAAGTTACCTTTTTCACATCTACTGTCTAAAACAAAGCAAGTCGATGCCTTTGTCATTCTGAACAACGACGATGTCAATTTCACAACGACGTCAATTTCCTTAAGTCTTGAATGAGCCCATTTGTAGGACATTGTTGACGAAAGAGGAGTTGATGCAGCAACTGTGGTTGAATGAGCTTAGCTAAGTTATATACATATTTGTGCTGGAGTTAACTGGAAGTACTTGTTTCAGAAGTATGAACCAGAAATGCTGTGGAGACTCATTGATTTATTAATTCTTTTTTACAGAGTGGGCCAGGAAGCTCTGATGGATGATAACTGGGCAGATGATGAGATAGAGAGTGAATTGGCTCCGATTGCTGTCCAGCTGGCATATGTTCAGCAGGTAATAGTTGTGTGACTTGTGTCAATCTGATGTCTCCGCTGTTTGAGAAGAATCTATATGGGATAACATATTTCATCTTTCACAGCTCCTGGGAAATACCCAAGAAGCCACATCAACATACTTGGACATTATAAAGCGGAATTTTGGTGATGATTCAACACTTGCTGTAGCAACAAATAACCTAATTTCTGTGAGAGGTCCAAAAGATGTTTCTGACAGCCTGAAGAAGCTTGATCGCCTTATAGAGAAAGGTGAAGGAGGCCGATTTCGGCTCGTTCGTGAGCTGGACTCAAGACTTTTTGTTAATCAAAGGGAGGCAATCTTTGTAAATCGAGCTCTACTGCTCCTTCATGCTAACAGGATGGACCAGGTATCTGTGTCTTTCTTTTCCACCAACTTTTCCTTTGTGATTTGGACAATTTTCTTTTACACATGAATCCATTTCTGCGCTTAATGTTCAGGCTAGAGAACTTGTCACTGCTTTACTAGGCATGTTTCCAGACAGTTTGATGCCTGTGCTGCTTCAAGCTGCTGTATTTGTTAGGGAGAACAAGGCAGGAAAAGCTGAAGAACTCCTGGGGCAATTTGCTGAAAAATCCCCTGATAAGTCGAAGGTATTTTTCCTTGCTAGGGCTCAAGTGGCTGCTGCGGCTGGGCACTTTCAAGTGGCTGCCGAGTCCCTGGCCAAGATCCCCGATATTCAACACATGCCTGCAACTGTGGCCACTGTGGTTGCCCTTAAAGAACGCGCAGGAGATATTGATGGTGCAGAGGCTGTATTTGACTCTGCAATCAAGTGGTGCTCAGATGCGATGACAGAAGACAACAAGCTTTCTGTGATAATGCAGGAGGCTGCTTCTTTCAAGCTCAAGCATGGCAGAGAGCGAGAGGCTTTCCAGTTATTTGAGGAACTAGTTAAGAGCCACAAGAGTATTGATGCTTTGGTTGGATTAGTGACTACTGCTGCCCGTGTCAATGTTGAAAAGGCTGAAGCCTATGAAAAGCAACTCAAGCCACTTCCTGGTTTGAGAGGAATAGATGTAGATGCCCTAGAGAAGACATCTGGGGCAAAACCTAGTGAAAGTGGTTCTCGTGTTGTATCCATTGAAGGGCATGAAGAGAATAAAAACAAGGAGAAAACCAAGAAGAAAAGGAAGAGAAAGCCAAGGTACCCCAAGGGATTTGACCCAGCTAATCCTGGGCCCCCTCCAGATCCAGAGCGTTGGCTACCAAAGAGAGAGAGATCTACTTACAGGCCAAAGAGAAAGGATAAGAGGGCAGCTCATGTCAGAGGTTCCCAGGGTGCAGTTGTTCGTGAGAAACATGAAGTTGGAGCTTCTGATTCTTCTCGGGGTTCTGGGGCTAACAGTGTTGATGCTAACACCACAAACCCAAAATCCAACCAACCAAGCACCTCGAAGAGCACAGGTTCATCAAAATCATCAAAGAAAAAGTCTAGGAAGTAGGGAAGATCTAACTCAAACTGCATCAGCTTATCAAAGTCATCAAAGAAAAAGTCGAGGAATTAGGGCATATCCACAGTTTCTTTGTGTCTACTCCCCCCTCCCTCCAGCATTTTGGTGTTGTTTGAAAGTCACTTGTTCATGCCCAAAAGCGCTGCCTTGAGACTTGGGCAATAGAGAAGATTTATGCATTAACAATTTTGCTAGATTACATGGTGGTCTTTTTCGCCTTTGTTTTCTGCTGTTGGCTATTTTTAATGGTTGATGTCTTTTCTCTTATAGGTACTGGTATTTCCATGCCATGGACTGCTGATGAATCGGTAGAAAAATTAGCAACATATGCCAAACTTTCTGTGGTAAAATACTTGTATAGTCAGGGCATGTTTTTTCCGTGAGTCAATTTGGTTCCCATCCTCATTACCATTCCAGTGCTTCTCAGTTTTCACACATATCCACTCCATTTCATTCATTCCCACTCTTTAAAAGATACATATCACTCCTTACCTTTTTCCATTTCCTCTCATTCTCTCATACTCTTTCTTATACCTTGATATTTCGGGTCTTTCACTTCATGTTATTCATTCACGCTCCATTCTATTCATTTCCACTTCATTCTATTCATCCCTATTCTTTCCCATTCTTGCAAGAAAGATATTGTTTCTTCTCATTCTATTTCATTCCTTCATACATTCCATTGCTGTCTATTTTATACTCGCTCCATCCCCATGAAAAGCATAGATCCTGAGTGCAAATTGGTATATTGGATCATAATAGTTGATTTACAGTGTTCGTACACACTTGATAATGGAATTAGGTTATTAGGAACTTAGAAAATAATATGCGGTAATGCAGTAATTTTTATGTTTCTTTTGTAGATGGACTTGGGATTCAGCTGGTGAGAGATTTTATGTTCAGGTTAGAAATGTGACAATGAATGTGAATGTGAAAAATAGCTAATTGTGAATGCAGGAAAATAGCTCATCAATCGTGTTTATAAGTTGTAAAGCTTTTTTGACATGGGTAAAATTTTTATAAGTTGTAAAGCTTTTTTGACATGGGTAAAATTTTATTAGCAAGGAAAAGGAGTATGCAAATTGTCACAAGTTGTAGGGTTTGAATCCTAGAATTTTATTTGAAAAATAAGTATTTCAATTTTTTTTTCTTTTTTTTGGTGAATTGATAAGCGGTCCAACATATAAGGCCCCTCTCTATAGGTAATCCAATAAACAACAACTAATCAAGGGAAGGAAGGAGTGCCAAAGGTCAAGACAAGTAGCACATCTACACTTTTCTTACACAAGCCATACAATTGCTTCCCCCTAGAATCAAACTTAGGGGGAGAGGATGACTGAAGGAGGTGCTAACCATCCAACCACACACCTCTTTGACAAGTAAGTACTCCATTTATTTAAGGGTGTTTTCCAATATTTGTAGCTAAATATTACTGTTGAAAAGTAGCTGAAATACATACGATTTTTTTTTTATATATAGAAAAAATAGTAAGCAGATGCCCTATTTGAGTCCAGTATAGGGCTAAGCAACTAAGCAAATGTTTATTATATCCCAGGAGAGAAAATAGTTGACACAACCTGGACGAATAAAGGGTTATCATAATTCATAAGAGGTATGGATAATTTGTATGCCCTACTTTTTGAGTAGGGGGAAGCAAATCTCAATCTAGTAACTCATATATTGTCATATTGTCGCATAAATTGGTTAAAATAAGAAAACAAGGTTCAATTTTTTCACCCCTTTAAGCACCATTTTTATGCATAAAAGACATTCACTCGAATTACTAAATTAAGACGGGAACTTAAGCATAAAAATACATTTCTTTAACGAATACATTTAAAATTCGTCATGTTTAGGTTGAAAATTTAATATGCGATTAACATACTTAAGATGTATTTAATGTTTAGGGTTTGATAGGTGTTTCACATTTAAGCGGCTAGATATAATTGTCATTACAAGTTGACTATTCACTATTTGATCTTCATAAGAGTAAACTTGCTGAGACTAGGAGACATCCTGCAACCCGAAATTTCTCTTCAAGTGTACTTAACTTGTTTTAAACATATGATTTTGGGGATGGGGGGGGGGGGGGTAAAAGCATATTAAGACATTTTTTTAAGCATATAATCTAAGTCATTTTCTGAAGGGTTCTCTTTAAATTATCCTAATAGATGACACAAAGCAAATCCCTATGAGAGATCTCATCTCAGCTACTGGGGAATGTAATGATAAACCATATTTGACCAGCCAGTCTGCTAGACTTACACAATTGTCTTGCCTAAAAATATGAGTAATAGTAATATTTTTGCAAAACTGAAAGTAAACAGTAATATCCCATACCAGAACTTGGATCTCCGACGATGCTTGAATGTGACGTTTTATTGATTGGATGAGTATTTTGTTGTCTCTCTCGATATGAACATCAGTATTTTGTTGTGTCTCTCAATATCTCTTCCCAATTGTGAATTATGAAACCTCCTACTCCTCCTCGAGATGTTTTGGATACATCAAAGTTGATTTTGATGAATCCTTGTAATTTGCTCCATGATTCCCAATGAGTCTTCCTGTAGTTGGCGGCGGCTGAAAGATGTGGCTTTGGTGGTTGGATTGTGTTTGTGAGGTTATGTCTAATGTGTAATTCAACACTAGTTTTCTTTCCTTTTAACAATGTAATAAGTGAATTAGATATTTCATTATGAAATACATTATATTAAGACATGTTCATAGTTTGAAATATCAGAAAAGTACAGCATAGTGAAGCCAGGACATTATGCAAATAGATGGGAGTAATTTAAGCTAAGGCATAAAAAATTCAATTAGTCAATTAGTCACCATCAGTTAAATTCAAGATTTGAGATTCAAATCCTAAGGCCACGGATAAAAGCCACCATTTAGTAAAAACGTACGGTACAATTTGGAAGGACCCTTACACATAAGCATTGTGCAAGTTATTCAAAGCTTAACTTTCATGAGTCACGTGAGAATCCATAGTGTTTAGGTACCAACTGGACAATTAGACCATTTGAGTTTTTTCACTGTTTTAGTTCTAGTTCTAAATGCAGATTATATTGATAGAAGTTTTATGGGTAAGTAATGGACTCTTGGAGCATGTGTCATGGTGAACCAAATTTTTGGCTCAAACAGCAGGGATTTACTACCTCCACATAAATTTCTGAGCCCATTTTTTTGCTTATAATTAAACATTCTTATCTCCAATGTAAGACTCATTACTTTAGTTCGACATATAAAATAATACTCATGGACCTGACAACTAAGGGTTTGTTCTTTTCGTTGGTCTTTTTAGATTTACCAATTTCAACCTACTTCAACCCACCTCCTTCAAAATGTTATTCTCACTATTTTAACCAATATAAAAAATATACCAACTTCAACGCACTTTAACCCACTTCCAAAAAAAAAAAATCAATTTCAACTCACTTAAACCAACTTCATCTTTTTGCCAGCCCCAATTTACCTAAGAAAAGAACAGACCCTAAACATACTGAACTACTTTAGTTTTGTGATTTGCTTTGTTATTTGGCTTTATTATTTTTGTAAAAAATAATTTGCACTTAATAATTCAGAAACTTAAGTATCAAATTTAAATTAGAAAATTAAGAATTGCGGTGAATAAAAATTAGAAATTCTTACAAAATATTTTCAGTTCTTTTTTGATGAAACAACTCACAAATAATAGCAAGATTCATAGATTTAAGAGAATGAGAAATTAGAGAATTTTTTTTGGTGTGAGAATTATGATCACAAATGCATAAGTATTTATGAAAATAAAATTACCAAAAAAAAAAAGAAAACCAGGCCAAAAGAGATGTTGTCCAATGTCTCTCTGCCCAGTCCAGCAGTACACATTTTCCCATCTGTCCCTTTTTTTAAGTCGACTCCAATAGTGAAAAAAAGGCAGTTAATGTCTTGAAACGACATCGTTTCGAGGTGCTAACGGACCAAAAACAAAATTTGAGGAAGCGGCTTGCTCACTCGCTTCCTCGATTTTCCGACCTGCAAAGAAGTCGTTGCGCAACTTCCTGAATGCTACTAGTACATGCATGGCTTGCATCTAGCACAGTTCTATCTAGCCATCTCATTGTAAATGTAGACAGATGAACCTACTAATTATCATAAACGAAAAAGAGACAGATCTGCTTTTCCTCAACTCCCTATTCTTTACAGAGAGATAGATCTAACTTATAATTTCATGCACCTTTTTACTACTGTAAAGAGCTCAGTGCAGTGCTACCCACCTACCTACCCCTGTTTCTAATTTAAGTGGAGGGCTCACTTATCATTGTCAAAGGCAGAAGAGCCCCACCCCACTACTAGCATGAATACGTTGAATTACAACTAATATCCGCAAGAAAAAGAAAAAGAAAAAGAAAAAGAAAGGAAAGATAGAAACAACACAGGCAGGACACGATTGCTTAATTATTGATTATTACCCTTCAAAGTTCAAACAGGTCATTCTTAGCCGTCCAAACGCTTTTTGCATGTGGTCTTGAATTCTTCTTTTCTGCGCGTGATAGGACTCCAAACAGAAGAGACGTCAGTCTTCCTGCGGCCACTAGTGGCCACATGTGTTTTTGGAATTGGCAATCTCTTGAAAACGATAGTTTCGTTTTGTCGCCATTGAGTAATTTACACAATTTAGGGTCTGTTCTTTTCGTTGGTCAATCTATTTTTACTTACTTCAACCTACTTCAACCTATTTCAATCTACTTCAATCAACTTGAAAAAAAAATACTAATTTCAACCCACTTCAACCTATCTCAACCTACTTCAACCAACTTCAACCCACCCCCTTCATAATTTTAATAATTTGTAAAGTATCATGTGAGATTTAAAATCTGTTGTTTTCGTAGGTAAATTGGGCAGGTAAAAGAGTAAAGTAGGTTAAAGTAGGTTGAGGTGGGTTAAGGTAGGTTGAAGTTGGTATTTAATCAATTGACGGATTTCGATATTTAGATAAGGGTGCTATTTATTAAACTATTTATTTTAAGAATATTGAATAATAACATTATTTTTTAGTGTAGGTTTTGTTTTTATATAATTTGGGAAAAGTCAATCTTATCTCTACCAATATCATTGTGTGTATAAGGTCTAATTCTAAGAGGTTCACAAAATATTTTATAGAAGAAAGATTTTGTGAAATGTCCATATATACCAATTTAATTTCTTTTAAAATATAATTTATTGATTTTTTTTTTGTTAGGAATCTCCGAAAACACTTCAATCCCCTACATAGATCTGCTTATGAATTTAATATCATTCAAGATTATTAATTATCTTTCAACTCTTAGTAACATGTGCAATACCTCTTGTATTCAATACTACAATTTTTTTTAAGTACCATTAGTTTCTTTTTATTATTAAGTGGTTGGATTATTTTTTGTCAACTAATTAGGTCATTATATCAAATGGCCGGAGTTGCTAACAAGAATTGAATTACATAAGGCATATTTACCAACTACGTATTAAAAAAAAAAAACTAATCAACTTATCCAATACCTTCTAACAATCAAAACATTACTCAAAAAGAACATATCGAAATTAAAAACTAAAAGTCATCTTCAACCTCTAGACTACTTCGACTACCCTATTCCAAACTCTATATCTACTGTTTAATAAGCCAAACTCAAAACTAACTGATGAACCCTAACTTCGTGCCCCTTTCATTCCTACATCAACCTTTGTTTCTCCTCCTACAGTCGAGATCAAGAATCATGTTTTATATATATATATATATGTGTGTGTGTGTGTGTGTGTTATGTAGATTTCATATCAAAATGTACATATAATATGAAAATGAGCTATAGGCATAGAAATGAGTGACTACTGACTAAATCCTTGCATTGGTGATCAAGTTTGATGCATGGGCAGCCTGGTTGAAAACCAAAGAAAAAAAAATGGTAGAAGACAATAAATATTGATGCCAAAGTGACAAACCACCTATATCATCACATTAATTTAAATTTTCAAAATTTTGATGATAATATATACAAAACCTGAAAAAGAGGGCCCACAACTAATTAAATACAATTAATGGTGCCCGGGACCTCGGTATTAATTTTCTTCGGTCAGGAGTTTGCTTGATTAGGTATTCCTTGGAGACTGTCCCCTGACTCCCCCTCCCAATAAATGCACTGAATTCGCTCGTATTTTAATCGGAGAATGAGCAATCATTCCCAATTGATAATTAATTGCACTGCATATTCGATCAACAGTATAAAAAAGATATAACGAAAACCGATAAAAAAAAAAACTAGAAAGTTTTTTTATTTTATATTGGATCCACAATCGCTTAAGACATGAGCTTGGTGACCTTAAACTGACCAAAATGGGTCATGCTTGCTTCAACTTTTTTTTTTTCACCTGAATTTTTAACTTTTTATTTTATTAGAGTTCAATTATTATTAATTTATAAAATGTTATTTAAAGAGAATAAATTTTTTTTAGGAAAATTAACTAGAGATCGATGATCGGGCAGTTTAAATGGTTTCCACCCCCTATTTTTCATGCTCTCCATTAGGGTTCGGGTTTTTGGAAAAATATTTTATTTCAAAGTTTAGGTTAGAGGGTCAAGTTTATCCTAGACAAGTTGACATCTATATCCCTCTCCTAGAGCTTGTTGTGATCCACTACACTACTCGAAGATAAGGTTGTCAAATAAGTTAACTCGATTCGATTACCGATCTGAACTGAGCATGAACTTAAGTGGATTTAGGTACAGATTTTTAACCTGTTTAATTAAATTGGCTTACACATTTAACGCGTTTAACTAATTAGGTTAGGTTCAGGTTGAAATTTTGACACGAAAAAAATACCTATTTAACTCGTTTAATTAAGTGGATTAAATAAGTTGATCTATTTACCCAATTATCATGTATTTTTTGGGGAGGATTGTGAAAATGTAGGGTTTAATCAAGTTGATATTTGTTTTATGATTGTGGTTCTTGTGAATCATAGACAATGGTTGTATAATGATATCATATCAAAGTCGAAAAATTGATTTATAATGCTCGGTAATCATATTTTAGTGATAATATTAAGTGGGTAAACAGATAACCAAATAACCTGAACATGACCCATTTATATTAAACAGATTAATAGATAAATTTCAGGTCAACCCGTTTAAAAAATAAATGATACAGGTCAAGGTTTTCAACTCATTTAATAAAAGGGTTTAGGTTCAGGTCGAGGATTTCTCAACCCGTTTAAGTTCGATAAAAATACGAATTCGATCCGATCTGATATGTTTGACAACCCTACTTGAAGACAGGGCATGATAGATTGAACTCACCTACTCTTTACACGGCCCAAAAAAAAAAAAAAAAAAAAAAAACCTAGAGGCCATATAAGATCAAGTTGTTTTGATTAATTGAACTTCATTTATCTTTTGAAGTCTAGAAACCCTACCTCTTTTTGCCCAAGTATCCACCAATTGCACTGGAAAAAATTTGAATTTAGGTCGAATTTAGGTTGGACAAATTGGATAATGGCCCTGTTCTATTTCGCGTTTTTTAGGATTTAGCTAAGAGTTTACATCTCCTTACATCTTCTTATATCTCCTTACATCTTCTTCCATCTTCTTACATTTCCTTACATCTTCATGCATCTTCTTACATCTCATAGATTTTCTATAAAATTCATTTATTTTAGTTACAAAAATATGTATATTTTTTTAATGATACCACCAATATACAAAATTTATAAATATCTTATGAGCAAGACATTTATATAAACATTAAAACATAATATAATGTCGTAAATTATATTTGAGTTTCGACGAAAAATATATATTATTATAGATGACCATACATTTATTTATATTATTATTTACTAAAAATAGGAATTTATTAAAGAGTTGTATTCAATTTTGTCAAAAAATTTTATTTTTTTTATTATACTTTGCTTATTCGATCAAACTAATGTTCATATAAAAAATCACCTCAAGTGGACGAAATTTTATTCACCCAATTTATGGGGATTATTATATTTTAAAGTTGTGTAACTAACTTAATAAATTATTTATTTTCAATAAGTATATTATTTTCATATTATTATTTTTCATCCAAAACGTTCATTGTAAAATAAATTATACTATACAACTCATCTACAATTCAACAACTCCTTATATCTATCCTTACAGCTCATTACATCTTCTTATAGCTCCTTACAGTTTTTTGCAGCTTCTTACAGCTCTTTACATCTTCTTACATCTCCTTACAGCTTCTTACAGTTCCTTACAACTCCTTACATCTCCTTATATCTATCCATCTATCTAAAACGCAAAATAGAACATGTTAGACAAGAAGTTGATAGCTGCTGCTCGATTTTTTCCAGATCATATAATTCAGATATGGTTAAAATCAAGTTTGAACAATAAAAATATGAAAATGGTTGTTTTCAAATTTAAAATTTCGACAAATTTTTGACTGCACTATTAGGACCGCTATGTAACCCCCCAACCCCAGGTTAGGCGTGTTAACGTTGCACTTTTTTTTTTTATAAATTCTGGGACGAAACAGACAAAGGTTCCCCCTGAAAACTGACCGTTTCCTAGGCTTAAAGCCTTACATTAAATTCCCTACAAGTAAACGTAATAATAAAACCAACTCAACGGCTACCCGCCGGAGTTCACGGCTCTACGGACCACCCGTTCGGAGCATATCAACGCAACTCAATACTAAAATAATGGAACAATAAAAGTACAACTCCGCGGACCACATGCCCGGAGTACTGGGGTTACATCCCAACTATATACAATCTTAGCTAAATGACGCTCGACTCACATGACTGTACGGAGCGACTCTAGATATGAAACACAGGCACACAAAGACTTAAATTACATAACAACACATCATAGCACACTTTGCAGCTCACGTACAAGCACATCACTTTACTTCTAGGATAGCAATGACTCCATTTCGGCTTACTTGGACCGACCATTACCTGATATCTCAGAAACCTAGAGGGCAACAATAATAGATGGAATGAGTGATAATCGCACAGTGGATAACCCCTTTTCCTAAAACTATACTTTCGATGTCATAATAACTTACGACGGTTGTTCGTAATTCCTTTCATTTGAAGAACTCATATATCGTTAAATACTCACCTCTCGCACAGCGTACTTCAATCACAATGCAAGAAAAATAGCATTTATATCAAGGCTGAAAACTTAAGAATAACTATACTCTTTGGACTTACCATAAATCATTCATATGAACTCATAACTTCAATGAAGACAAATGGGGTATAACCCACAAACATCCTTTGTTGGGATTTCTGTTACAAAGGCTCAACCATAACACAAAACTTTATAAGTGATGGTCAATACATCAATAAAGCTGATTTCATTTCATATAATTTATGCCATGTGTGATCATTAAAATCCATTGATGGTGTCGTTAGGTAATGGCTATACGAACCTAGCAAATATACTAAAGCCACCATTGTACCAATGCAATGTAATCACTAAACTGATGATTTCACTACATTATGCCATGACAGGTCATAAGCAGAAATAGATCTCTTCGCCGAAGCGTAGATCAGTAACGATACAATAAAACATATAATTATGTCGCGTGATTGGTAAACAACAATATGGCCTCTGAACTTGATACGCTTGTTCATTAAAGTGTGACGTTTTATGAACATCATATGAATCGGGAGACTCGTTGACCTTGTTAACAATCCTATATGATATATGAGCTTTAACTCCTCTACCTATGGGTAGAACTATAAAACACTGGACTCAAGGCTCCTGCCTACTAGCAGAACTATGAAACATTGAACTTTGAATCTTCCGCCTCTTGGCAGAACAATGAACAGTGGACTTTGAAACTTCTGGCTATTGGCAAAATAATAAAACATTGAAATCATCTGTCAATTGCAGAGCTTTGAACATTGAACTTTGAATCTTCTGCCTCTTTGCAGAACAATGAACAGTAGTCTTTGAAACTTCTGCCTATTGGCAAAATGAGAAAACATTGAGCTTTGAATTCTCTGCGTACTGGCAGAGTTATGAAACACTGAACTTTGAAATTCCTGCCATTGGCAGGCCAACGAGCACTAAACTTTGAGTTCTCTGCCTAACGGCAGAACAGTGAAATAATAGATTCTCTTATAACTTCGATAGAGAATAATGGGTTGCCTAACTGGGCACAACAAATGATACCACGTAACCAGATGCTCGTTACTTAAGTTCTTTTTAAAAGGACCCCTAGACATCTTGACTGGTCACCTGCCTCATTTGGTTGAACAGTCCGATGACTTAGAATTACTTCGTTACTAATGACTTGTCAATTAAAATAGACAATCGATGGACATATAAAAACACTTAGGAATCGTGTCAATTCAGGGGAAAAAGGTTTCACATAATATGTATGATCAAGTAGTAAAATCATATTACCAACCAATTCCCAAAAATCCACACGATTGCAATAAATTTCAAACATTGCTTTGATATTTACACATATGTAATCACAAATGCAGAAGCAACGTTATCGATGAGTTCAATGCCCTTAATGGTGACTGGTATAGAGCTTAACTAGAATTGTTTATGGGCAATCATAATAGCAACAACTCATAAAATCAATAATCCACACATAACCGGTAACAATACATAATTGATGGACTTTGTACAAATTCAATAAACGTCATATAATCAATACACAATATACATTCGATAAACTATATATAACTATGTGTAGACGATAAACTTTATAATCGATACACTCTATGTAATCGATGAACTATATAGTCGATAAGCTTTATATAATCAACAACTTCATAGAATAGATAACTATATAATCCACAAACTTTACAAGGTCAATAAATTCCATATAATTGATGAACTGTATAATTGATAAACTATATAATCGATAGACTTTACCTAATCGATAATCACATAAAATCAGGAAACTTCATATAATCGATAAACATCGTATAATCGATAAATTTTATATACTCAATGAACATATATACTCGATGAATGTCATATAATCGATAAACTCCGTGTAATCAATACACTTTCCTTAATCGATAAACGTATATATAATCGATAAACACCATAAAATCGATAAACTCATATAGTCGATAAATTTCACAACATCGATGAACTATCTATACATATTCGATAAACTATGCATAAATTTCATATAATCGATAAACAATATATATATATAATCGATAAACTTTGTTCAGGCATCGTTCAGTTCACGCTACAGTTTCCTCAAATCACCAATAATTAGTTCCAGTTCAATCTGAGCAAACGATAATCGATAAACTTATAAATTAACAATAAATAATAGGAAGAGGAAACCCACCTCGAATCCAAGCTAAAGGACCCGATTCAAGGTTGATTTTTGTGGTAGGACTCGAACTCCCGAAGCCCAGAACCCTAACCACACGGCTGTCACCGGTCGCCGGAGTCGAGTCGCAGGTCAAGGCAGGTCGCCGGCAACCTCGTCCACCACCGTCACCGGCGTCCAGCGCATCGCCCTTCTCCCCTTGCTCGACGTCCTCTCTCTTTCTGCCCGGCGCGTGGCTGGCGGCTCCCGCGCAACCCGATGACGGTCAGCCAACCACTGGCGCTGGCGCCCCCAACTCCCCTCTCGGTGGTTTCTCCGACTGGGGGCTGAGCTGGGGTTTGGTTCAGCTTCCACCCCCCCGGGTCGTGCTTTTCCTTTCCAAAAGGAACAGGGGCTTCGGCCCCTTTGATATCTTTTTCTTTTTTTTTCCCTTTTGTTTTGGATAATTACCTCGTCACATCATCATTAATACGAGCTTATCCACGTATTATCCACTTATCACATCGCAATTAATACGAGCTTATCACTTGTCACCTCGTAATTAATACCCAATGTTTGATTCAATAAATTGCAGGACTAGTCCCAAGGTTCGCCAGTCCAGTTATAATCGGGAATCTACGCAATACGTAGTGCCTGATATAATCCTCCATAACAATAAAATAAGAATAAAATTCTTTTCAATAAAAATAGCACATAAGCAGGTACGTCGATATTATTTTAATTTCCAATGATATAAAATTCCGGGATAAGGGGATAAAATCCCGGGCGTTACACGCTAAAATCCCAAATTCTAAACCTAAGGACGTGTTCGGCAACAACGTTTTAGGTAGCGTTTGACGTTTTGACTAATTCAATACACTCATTAGGTAATTTTTAGTGTTCGATAACATAGTATTTTGATTAGCATTTCAAGTAGCGTTTAACATTTTAAGCAACATTTCTGAAAAGCTAAGGCGTGTTTGGCAACAACGTTTTGGGTAGCATTTGGCGTTTTAGTCAATACACTTATCAGGTAAGTTTTAGTGTTTGGTGACATAGTATTTTGGCTAACATTTCAAGTAGCGTTTAGCGTTTTAAGAATCGTTCAATTAACGTTTGACATTCAAAAGTAACGTTATATATTTTTTGGCCAAAAAATATTCATTGGAAATTTTATCTTTGGAAAGTATCTATATCCTTTTATGTCAACCATATGCTAACAGCTAAATTAGAAACGCTATCTGCTGCCTAAGCAACTATTTGCTACCTAAATTGTTATCTGCTGCTTGAATCGCAAATTTGCTGAATACGGCCTTAATAGTATTAACGTTTGACATTTAAAAGTAGCGCTTCATATTTTTTTGTCAAAAAATTTTGGCTTTGTTATATTTTTTTATGTCAATTTACATTAATCAATTAACTTAGCAGCTAAATTTATCGAACATATTTATTTCAATTACTTATCTAAACAACGATATACTAATAACTAAATAGAAATGCCATCAACTACCAAAATAACTATCAATTACTTAAATTACTATTTATTATTTGAACAGTTAATTTTACCGAATATTGTATAACTCAAAAATAAATAAGACAAGGGAAGGAACGTTGTAGTATCCAATTTGATTTCAAAGCCGCTGAGAGCAGTAGTAGTAGACATATTAAAACTTAAAACCCAGGAGTCGGAAGGCGCCGTCACCCACAAAATCATTCCCCGTGAACACAAACAGATGAGAGAAAAACTAGAGAGAGAAACATCAATAATGGAGGAGGGGTTGTTGTTGAAGGGGGATTCAAGATCATCATTGCCATGGAGAGAGATTGGGAGAGAGGTGAAGAGGTTGAGTTTATTGGCGGGTCCAATGGTGGCGGTGGTCATGTCTCAGTACCTTCTTCAAGTCTTTTCTATGATGATGGTCGGTCATCTTGGTGAGCTTTATCTCTCTAGTACCGCCATCGCCGTTTCTCTTTGTGGGGTCACCGGTTTTAGTCTCATGGTACTTCTCTTTCTCTCTCCACTTCTTGTTTGGTCTAGTTTTGATTGTTGTTGCCTCCAATTCTTAACTGTCTCTTTCCAAATATCATTCATTGTCCATAATTGATCACGGTTCATGTTTGATTGATTAGATTGTCTGACTTCCGACTGTCCGAGTTATTGTGAGGTGAATTTCTTATGGTTTACTGGTTATTGGTCATGATTGATCATTGCTCTCCATTTTTTTTTGATCAGGAAAAAAGAAATTATATTAACAAAAGAATGGATGCAAAGATAGCATCGTACAATTAGCTATGTACAGCCCAAGTGCATCAAATCCACAAAATCCAAGAGATCTAGAGGAGAGTTGCAAACGTTCCCTTTGTCCCAAAAATAGAGTGCCTTGATAAAATAATCTTTAAAACATTGAAGTGGCATCTCCTCATCCTCAAAGACTCTTCTATTCCTCTCACGCCAAATGCTCCAAAAAATTGCATGAGGAAATAATCTTGCAATCTTCACCTTCACTTTTCTACCAAAAGAGCCCTCCCATGCATAGAGATGTTCCAAAATAGATTTGGACATGACCCAAGAAACTCCCAGGCAACTGAAAGCTAGATCCCAAAGAGCTCTTGCAAACGGACAATGAAGCAATAAGTGTGCCACCGATTCTGCAGTAGCCTTGCATAATGGGCACCCATTCACCAAGATCTTACCCCTCTTTTGCAAATTATCAAACGTCAAAATACTGTCATGGGTAGCCTCCCAAACAAAAAAGGACACTCTAAAAGGAGCCAGAGAACTCCAAATGAGCTTCCAAGGAAATGGCCTTCCCCGTACATGCCAAGAAGCAGAAGGCACTGAGGCAAGTCTCAAATAGTAGGACTTCACCGTGAAGCTCCCTTTGGAATTGAGATCCCATTTGACTAAATCAATAGGGGATTGCCTGATGAGCATCCCATTCAGCTTCCTTAGCAAGCTTAAAAGGGAGGCGACATCCACTAAGGCATCTCGAGTAAAAATAGGTGACCAAATGCACGAACCCGACACATTATCGCAATACTCAGCCACAGTAGCGTCTTTATTCTCCGCTAGCGCAAAAAGAGAAGGGAAAAGGTCCCTCAACGGGGCACCTTCACACCATCGGTCATGCCAAAACAAAATGGTAGAGCCACTACCCACTTCAAAAGATAGATGAGAGACAAATGTATCCCATCTTTTACAAATAAATCTCCACAGGCTAACCCCATAGGGGCCGTTTGGTCTAGACGGAAACCACCCACGTCTCTCCTCCCCATACTTTGAACATATCACCCTCCTCCAAAGGTTGCACTTCTCATTCATGAATCTCCATAGCCACTTGCCCACCAATGCCTCATTAAAGAGTTTTAGGTCTCTGACTCCCAACCCTCCTTCTGATACGGAAAGCTTAACAACGTCCCATCTCACCAGATGATACTTGAAATTGCCACCAAAAGATCCCCAAAGAAACTTCCTTTGAATGGCTTCCAACTTGGCCGCCACAGAAGCCGGAATAGGAAAAAGGGACAGGTAGTAAGTAGGGATGCTAGAGAGGACACTACGGGTGAGAGTGAGTCTCCCACCTTTGGAAAGATAGTTGGCTCTCCATCCAGAGAGCTTTTTCTCAAATCTTTCCACTACTGGCTCCCAAATAGATTTATCTTTGAATTTTGCTCCTAGAGGAAGACCAAGATAGTAGGTAGGAAAAGAATCCACACTACACCTTAACACACCTGCTAGCAAATGGATATTGTCCACCTGACCCACCGGCAAGATAGAGCTCTTAGCCAAGTTGACCCGAAGCCCCGACACTGCCTCAAACCATATGAGGATACAACGCAAATTCACCATCTGTTCACAATCATTGTCACAAAAAATGATTGTATCATCGGCAAAGAGAAGATGGGATACATTAATGATAGTTCCGTTCCTTCGTCCCACTGAAAACCCAGAAAGGAGGCCAGTTGAAGTGGCTGCATGCAACATTCTCGTGAAAACCTCCATGACCAACAAAAAAAGGAGAGGAGAGATAGGATCCCCTTGTCTAAGTCCTCTGGACGCTGAAAAAAACTCTGTAGGGGAGCCATTGACAAGAACTGCAAAGGAGACCGAAGATATACAATGACGAATCCAAGAGATCCACCTCTCCCCGAACCCCATTCTTCTCAAGACATACAACAAAAATTCCCAGTTAACATGGTCGTAGGCTTTTTCGATGTCCAGCTTGCAAACAACTCCCGGAACCCCGGACTTGATTCTCGAGTCAAGGAGTTCATTTGCAATGAGAACGGCATCCAAAATCTGGCGATCTCCTACGAAGGCGTTCTGATTTTCTGAAATAAGAGACCCAATTACCCCTCTCAATCTTAGGGCCAAAACTTTAGACAGAAGCTTGTAAATGCAACCGATCAAACTGATTGGTCGGTAATCTCGAATATCTTCGGCATTGGCCTTCTTAGGTATCAAACCAATGAAAGTAGCATTGAGGCTTGACACAAACTTCCCCTTGTGGTAAAACTCTAAAAACAACCTCAGAACATCACTCCTAAGAGTGTCCCAATTTGCTTGAAGGAAAGCCATAGTCATACCATCGGGGCCTGGAGCTTTATCACCACAACAATCATGAAGAGCTTTCAAAATTTCCTCCTCCGAAAACTCCGACTGAAGTCCCTCTCTAGCAGAAATAGTCAAGGAGGGCATTCCCAGGTTGTCAACCTTTGGTCTCCACGGTTCTGACTCAGTGAAGAGGGCTTTGTAGAAACCATAGATGGAAGATTTCATTTCATCCCTATCCTCATACCAGTTTCCATCCACAACCACAACAGACATAGAGTTGAATTTCCTACGAAGAGTAGCTACTTTATGAAAATATCTGGTATTCCGATCTCCAACTCTAAGCCATAAAGCCCTCGACTTTTGTCTCCAGGAAATCTCATGCATGAGAATGACTCTCGCTAGCTCATCTTTGTCGGCTTGTCTTTTCTCCAATTCCTCATTAGAAAGACCAGACAATCCTTCTTTAAAGTCCAGTTGGTTAATAGACTCCATGAGGTTATACTTCCGAACCTTGATATCCCCAAAGACCTCTCTGTTCCATTTCTTGATTTCCTCTTTGATCACCTTCAATTTTTTCGCAACCACGTAACTGGCATAACCCTCAACACGAGTCTCTTCCCACCATCTCTTAATAAGATCCCCAAAACCCTCAACTTGCAGCCACATGTTCTCAAATTTGAAGGGGATTCTGCCCCTCTGAAACGACCCTTTTTCTAAACAAATTGGGAAATGATCTGAAAGAGGCCTAGGCAGCCTTCTTTGAATAGCATCGGGAAAATGATTCTCCCAATCTACGGAGATGAGGAAACGGTCTAGTCTTGAACGGGCTGGAACCTCGCCACCTCTAGACCAAGTGAAGTCTCCTCCTTGTAAAGGCAAATCAACAAGAGCGCAACTATTAATAAAGCTATGGAATTCCTCCGTAGAATTAGAGGGACTAAAACCCGAGCTCCTTTCATGAGCGTATAAGATCTCATTAAAATCCCCACCTACACACCAATGCCCGGACCACTTATCCTTAATAGAACAGAGCTCTTCCCAGAATCTCAACTTGTCACTCCTAGATTGAGGGCCATACACACCTGTATAGGCCCAATCAACACCATTCTCGATCGAATGAAGGATGCACGTGATCGAGAAGTCACCACAAAAAGTTGACACCAAGCGGTACACACTCTTGTCCCACATAACCAGGACACCCCCTGACAAACCCACTGCATTAAGAGCTGCAAAATCAACAGATTGAATTCCCCATAAGGCTCGAACATCTAGGAGAGAAACATCCTCCATTTTAGTCTCTAGAAGGCACACAAGGTCACATTTCCAGTCTCTCAAAAAACTTTTAAGCAAAGTTCTCTTGTCACGGTCATTAATGCCCCTCACATTCCAGGAAATCATTCTAGACAAAGATCATTGCTCTCCATTGATTCACTAAACAGTCTCACGTATGAGTTATGGTTAAAGGAATTTCTTATGGGTCTGTTTTTAAAGATTTTGAATAGTGACTATTCAATCATTTGGGTTCTCGACTTTCAAGTAGTGCAGTGAAAGTTGTGAAAAGTCTCAAATGATGTTATTGTTAAAATGGAAGGTTTGATTATGCTCTTTATGGTATGTAATAACTTTTGTTGAGGAAAGCAAATTTGCATCGTACCATGGTGTTAATTCCATAGGAATCAATCATATGCTTCCGTATATTAGCCCCTGCATTTCTTGGGTGGACCAGGACCTCGGATCCCAAGTCCCAATTTGCATTGTCTTGATTATTCTGCGAACATTCATTAGTTTATTTGTTTTGATTGAAAATATACTACTTTAATCGTCTTCAAGAACTTTTCATATTCTAAGATCTTGTTTGGAATATGATTAGGTTTAAAATTGTGGTCAAAGACTGTGTCAGGAATTGTGAAATCTCAATTGAGATTATTGGGATCAAAAAGACCTTCATCGATGCGGCGTGTTTGTTAAGTGTCATATATAACTTACTTGGATTAAATTAAAACCAAAATATCAAAACATAATATGATAAAAGTGTCATATGGCACCTACTTGGATAATCCATACAACTTATGCAGTACCATTAAGGAAAAGGGGGGGGGGGTCTTTTGTTATATATCAATGGCAAGTTTGATTTAAGAAATGGTATTTCGTATCATCTGGGGTTGTACGTATTTGTTTGTGGGTAGAGGAGATTAGTTGTAGTCATCAAGCTTTAGCTATAGCCTAGCCATAGGAGCTGAAGACTGTGTTTTCCTGCTATAAATTTTGTGTTTTTATGTTGTCGGGTGCCAATGGACGGACGATATAACAGGAAGTGGAGTTATTTCATCCTTAAAAGGAAAAAATGTGTCACCCCCTTTTTTGTAGTTGTTTCTTGGTTTCTTAGTAAATTGTGACCATCTCCCCCTGCCCCGCTCCCCCCAGGGCATTATCTGCCCAATCTAGGAAACAAATCAAATTCATATATTTTCTATCAGTTAGTACTTAGTACCCAACAATAATGTTTTGAGCATTAGCTATTAGGAAGGTAGAATGGAGATAGTGATTGCGTCACTCCTTTCTTATGGAAAGAATACTTGAATTTTTGCATACCAAGTTTGCTAATGGATTTGCTTTGGATCACATCAAATTACAAATTTTAGTGCAAGCAATAAGTGGTTTTAGTTTTTCCCTCCGGTCTGCAATTTGCATACACAGAAAATGCGTGTAGAGAAGAAATCTCAACTTCAACTAGATAAGGGACGAGTAAATACGTTCTACCCTGTTTTTAGTTGAATAATACCTCTTTGTGATGATGATAATGAGGTTTTTGTTTGTTTTTGTTTTAAATATTATGACTTATAAATCCCATAATTTTTTAAATAAAAAATCTGACTCGATCTAGCATTCTAGCTGCATCTTTTTGTGCATATTCAGTTTGTGTGCATATTCGGATGACAGCAACGGCTCAATAAAATAGAATACCCCAGATTTTGAATATCTATGTCGTGCTTATTGATATATGCACATCCTGCGGCGCAGTAGGTGTACAGTGTACTTATGTTATGCATTCTCTCTAGTGTGACTGACAATTAAGCCTGTCACTTTACAGTCAGAGAAACCTTTGGGATTATGGGATTTGGTTGAGTGTCCTCTGGTCCCATCAAATTTTAAAAGTTTTGCTGTTTCTTTGTTATCGATTTCTCTTTTATTTGGAACAAGGTAGAAGGTAGTTGAGAAAGTTGGTACTTCTCAAGTTGATTATATTTCATCCACGTTTGAGAAGTCAATAAGAACACTAAAGTACTTGTATTAGTAAAAAATTGTCTATCTTGGACTAATTGTGCTGTGTTTATTGCAAATAGGAACCGATCACTTAAGAATTGACGTTCCAACACACTGTACTTATACTTCTATGAATTTCCTACCACAAATAGTATAAAAATGAGAAAAAAAAGTGCATGCTGTGGGTGAATTTCTTTGTAGTTCTCAGTTCGTGATCCTTTCTATTAATGGTTTAGCATTGAGGCCCAACTTCTGTTTTAAACTCTCAATGCCTGTGAAGGTAGTTGTAAATCTAGGGGATTTGCATAGTGATTTTCCATTTTTGAGTTTTCTAGGATTTGGTAATAGCAATTAATCTTTATGGATGTCCCCTTAAAAAATTTGAATGACTTTTACCCATGATTTTAAGTAATTTTTCTGCATAACAGTTGCTGAGAGCCTCGGTTGCAATGTAGAAGATTTGTTTATTAGATGTTCCGTTTTTGAGTTTTCTAGGATTTAGTAATATCAATTAAATTGAGAATGTTCTTTGCTGGCCATTTTACAGCATTTGTTCATTACTTTCTTCTAACGACTTTCGAATTATGGATGAATTATTCTATCACTTTGGAGATTAATTTGTTGCATACTGAATTTGGTCACAGCTAGGGATGGCAAGCGCATTAGAGACGCTAAGCGGACAAGCTTATGGAGCTAAGCAGTATAGTAAGCTAGGAACGCAAACATACACTGCAATTTTCTCCCTTACAGTAGTCTGCATCCCACTCTCTGTCCTGTGGATCAACGTGGGGAAAATTCTTGTTTTGATAGGCCAAGACCCTTTGATTTCACTTGAAGCTGGAAGATTTTCGACATACCTTTTACCTGCCCTTTTTGCGTATGCATGGCTTCAACCTCTTGTTCGTTACTTCCAATCCCAAAGTTTAGTGATGCCCATGGTTTTAAGTTCCTGTGCTACTTTGTGCCTCCACATTCCACTCTCCTGGGCTTTGGTATTCAAGTCCGGGCTACAAAACCTTGGAGCTGCTATTGCAATTGGCATATCATTTTGGTTAAATGCAATGTTCCTTGCTCTTTACATGAAGTTCTCTCCTGCCTGTTCGATAACTCGTTCTCCACTCTCCATGGAAATATTCCATGGAATTGCAGAGTTCTTCCGTTTTGCTATTCCTTCTGCTGTAATGATTTGGTAAGCTCCCTTCTTGTTATATACTATAGAAAGAGTTAGAATTTTTGAAGCATCTATTGACATTTTATTTTTATGGTTGCAGTTTAGAATGGTGGTCATTTGAGCTGCTTGTCTTACTATCAGGGCTTCTACCAAAGCCAGAGCTTGAGACTTCTGTTCTGTCAGTGTGGTAAATGTTCTATCTTACCTAATCGTCAACAGTGTTAATATTAAGAAATTTCCATCATTAAATGAAAATCCAGCATACTTCTTGAAAAGAATCAAATTGAACGCTGACCAATGGTTTTCTCCCTTCTTCTTTGATAGCTTGACGACTATTTCAACACTCTATGCAATACCTTATGGAATAGGAGCTGCTGCAAGGTGTGCTCTTGACTGAAATTTCTTACGATAGTTAGCAGCAGTCTTTACACGGACTTGGTCATGTCATGCCTATTTCGGACTGTTGACTACTGGGCATGTTTGGTGGTCAAATTTGGCCCCTTTTCTCAAAATTGTGTTTTAGCGTACAGTGAAGGCTGAGTATCCATAATCATGTCAAAGTCTGATTGTCAATATCTAACATGGGTTCTGCAAGAGAAATGAAGAGTCCAAATGATATAGTCTGGCGTATTTAAGTCACTCATTAGTTGATTTACTAACTTCTTTTAACTTCCTATTTAAACACAGCACTAGAGTTTCAAATGAACTCGGAGCAGGAAACCCACAGGGGGCTCGTATAGCAGCCTTTGGAGTCATGGTGATCGGCGTGGCCAATGGTCTGGTAGTGAGCTCAGTCCTATTTGGTACACGGAAAATTTTTGGGTACTGTTTCAGTAATGAGAAAGAAGTAGTAGACTATGTCACCAAAATGGCACCTTTGGTATGTGTAAGTATTATAATGGACAACTTACAAGGTGTCCTTTCAGGTACGAATGCTCAACTTTTTCATCAGAAAATTTTGAAGAATGCAACTTGCTTTTACTAAGGCTTTTTTGGTTATTGAAACATCAGGTGTTGCCAGGGGATGTGGGTGGCAGCACATAGGTGCGATTGTGAATCTGAGTGCTTTCTATCTCTTCGGGATTCCAATTGCAGCTGCATTGGGCTTCTGGGTCCAGATGCGGGGTATAGGCCTATGGATTGGAATTCTTTCCGGTGCAACTGTACAGACAATTCTTCTGTCGATAATAACAAGTTGTGTAAGCTGGGAGGAGCTGGTATGTCCTCATTTTTTTCTTCCTCCACATCTATTCTCTACTTCATCCAATTTTATTTTTTATTTCTTTGACCCTGTTTTCACCATGGGTTATATTATGAGCTATACATACTGGCATGAAAGGCGCTCTCTGAAGAGAGGAAAATGTTTCTCGTGAGAAAAAGTTTTTACTTTTTTACACTCGCGAAACCTCTCTTGCAGGGTGGGGGGATTTTGAAGGAAAAACTGGGGGGGGGGGGTTGAAGTAAAAACTTTTTTGAGTTTTTGACCTCCATAATTGAAACATAACTCTTTTCCTAAGAAAGCGAAAAGTCGTCTTTCCTTGGGAGTCATTTAATCATGTACAAACGAGTTTATGGAGGGAAGTTGGGTTAAATGGTGATCCACTGCTCCCCCCCCCCCAAAATAAGTGAAGATCGTGGAGTTTTCATATGGTATATCCCCATGCTAGAGGCCAAGAATGTTGTCCTCGAAATCTCAAAGCGGTTCCACTTGCTGTGTTTTTTTTCTTACAGTCAAGAAAGGCAAGGAAAAGATTATTCAAGCCAAGTTCTGAAGTTGCCAATGGATCAGATGGAGTTGAGCCCACTCAGCACAGACCACTATTAAGCTAATTTATTATCTTGTGATGCAAAACCATCCCTTGGCCAAATGTGGTCATCAACAAGGCATAAGCCGTGGAAAGAGATTGCATATACACAGCATGACACTTCAATTTTGTGACAGCGAAGTGGGTTGCCCTATCCTGCAAATGTGAGCTTGGGCAATGCCCATGTGTCGGTCCTCGTCTTTTTTTATTTTCCTAAGTGTGTTAGTTTAGTTGGTCTTATGGTGGCTGAGCTGAAGTGTAATGTCCTGCTGTAGCTACGTACTCTGTGTTTTAGTTAGATGAAAATGCTGACAAAACAATGCTCTGATAAATAGCCTTCTGTTAAACAAAGGAAGATTTTTTGACAAGTACCGGTTCGTCAATCTTAAAGTATTTTAATTATTAACTAGTGTTAAGAATTCATGCATGAAAGATTTCATAAGTGTTTTAATTATAATAATTATTTACAATTTGATCATAAGAACGTGATAATGAGAATGTGTTAAAGGAAGATACTCTCATTTTCAATTGTTAATACTCACTTGGACGACTCTAATATACTAAAAATTAAAAAATTATTATATAAGTTTCACATATTATAATAATAATAATAATAATAATAATATGTGTTAAAGGTAACATAATTTTACTACGTTAATTGTTAATAATGGTTTATATTGATATGTTTTTGAATATTGAAACCAAGTGTGCACTTTGGAAGTAAATTTTGGTGGCAGTTTGTTGAGTATATAAGATCTATGACTGAGATTATATTGCATTTAAGATCTCTAATATTCCACATACCACATTCACATTTAAGTTTACTAGTATAGACCCGTGCTTTGCACGAAGATTTATAAAATAGATAATAAGGTGTTTACAAAAAACACATAGTTGTTATTATTATTTAGAAAAGAAGACACAAATAAGTTACTTAGTAAATAATGTTGTTATAAGTAGAAATAAATTTTTACTATAAAAATTTAATAAGCCTAGTTATTATAGTTAGAATTTTTTACTATTATATACTTTTTTATCATTTTCTTTTAGAAAGTTTTTATCTTTGAAAATATATCTATTCTGGTCACAATTCAATTCAAATTATCTCAATACGTAGTTACAATACGTCAAAATTAGTCATCCATGATGTGCTTAGGCTCATCCTTTTGAAATCATGAAATTAGGTGGCCTTTTGGTAGAAAATATGTCATCGAATTCTTCTTTAGACAACATATCTCCCTCAGGTTGGTGTTCCACTTAAATCATGAGTTGTAACACAAATGACTTGTTGTAGATTTAGGACCATAGATTTAGTGATTTTAGGTCATTTGAATTAAGCAATTTTGGGGGGGGGGGGGAATGGGGACTGTGAAAATAGTTGATAGGTTTAGAAAAGCAATAAAAATTATCATATATGGTAGCTGGTCTATTGATTTGAAACTACCTACCAATTTATATAAGTTGTCCCCTCTCATAAGGAAAGATAATGAGTTAGCAGAAAGGCGTATGTTAAGATATTCTAGTTAAATCATGGATCATAATTACTTACAACATATTACCTACAGAGTTCTGACTGTCTAACTATCTGTTTAGTTAACCCATATTTTAAAAATCCAAAAATAGTATTTTCAAATTTGTTCATTCGATTAGCTAACCTAAAATGGGGTTATTTTATTTATTGAAATCAGAAGGACCCATCAAAATCTCAATTAACACATGATTTTTAAAAAAGAAAACCCAAGAAATTAAAATTTTCTATAACCTGACCTTTTGATTTGTATCTTAAGTTAACTATATGACATAGTTAATGATTTTGAACATTTGTCATAATTTATGAAAAAAACATACAAATAGTATTCAAGAATACATTACAGTATTTTACTAAATAGCAAAAACTGTTACATTGATTCAAGCATCCATTACAGTATTGAATGCATGTCATGATGAAAAATATATAGAAATAGTATTCAATTATGCATCGTAATTTATAACTAAACAATAGAAATCTTCAAGCATACATTATAGTTTCTAACTGAACAATGGAAACAAAAAATTACATTGATTCAAACATGCACGTAGTATTGACCTTATGCGATGATTTTAAAGAGAAAACTGAAAAATTACATTTGTTAATGTTGGAGGCATATTTTGAAGGTGAATAACTTAATCAAAATCATTCTAAAGACTTTATAAATTAAGATTAACTTTTTAATATTAAACTCATCCCATATGTCAACTAATGCAATTTGATCCTACTGCTAGAGTTCCTAACCCAATGAAATCCCCTAACATCCCCTCCATATTGTTCTAAAACCCAACCTGACCAACTCACACAATTTTCAAAATAGCAAAATGTTTGATGGTATAGAGGACTATACTTTTATCTATGTATGTAAAAAAAGAAGTCAAATATTAATTTTGTGTTTTCTTTTATATATATTAACAATAACTTTCGTAAATCATGAAAATCATATTATAATTTGTAGTATAGATATTTGAAATTTTTTAATTGATGTAAATAAATAGGTCACCAAACAATTTAGATACATGTGAAATAGTTTGCATTGTTGTTTCCATTAAAAATTTGAAATGCCAAGGAAGATGATCAAATTGTTAGAATCTTTCTTATAAAAAAATAAAAATCCATAAATGAACAACATAAATAAAACATGAAAGAATCCAAACACAATTAAGTTACTAATACAATACAATATAATATAAGCAAAATTTTTTTAACCTAAGTCATAAATCGGACGGAAATAATTAAGAATATAAACGAATCAAATCAAACATCACCACTATTAATCAAACCTCACAAAAACTACACCTAAAAAAGTGAGATTACGAATTGTAGCAAGAAATCAATGATGACGTCAATTAGTGAAAGATTAAATATCAAGAAAAGAAAATTAAGCCACATATAGGAGGGAATTACAACAAAAAAGTACAAAAATTTCAATCAAATACAATCAAACATTTTGACACTACTAATTACGATAAATGAGGTCACTTGCTAACAAATTAATACAAATAAATATATGAGGAAGCTAAGGGAACAACAATTATTATATATCTGGAAGTGAAATAAAAAAGATCACTTTGACACACATGAGCAATGAGCAAGACGGCAAAATTGATTTCAACTATGAGACGTATTCTAATGTATAATTTCAACTATGATTTAGAACTACTTGACTATTTACAGTCATATTGAAGGTTCAACAATGATATATTTTTTATCTATAATTTTCATAGTTATTTGTTACTAACTACCTCATAATTCATATTTCCATAATTATGAGATTATTCTTTATTGGGATTTGACTTTATTATTTAAAATAATACTAAAGGTATAGTCACTCCATAATCTTTATTTCAACTATTACAGAATTATACTTCTCGGGATTATGCTTTCTTAGGATAATTTCCTTAGTTGTTAATGATTTTTTTTCACCATTACGGAATTATACTTCCTGATATTATACTTCGCAGGATTAATATTTTTCTACAATCTAGTGGTGAAAAGGAGACATAATGAATTCAAAAGATTTAAGAAGGATATTTTTTTATAATTTTCATAATCACTAATTACTGTATAATCATTCATTTTAGAAAAAAAAACTCCATAATCCTCATTTCGACAATTATGAAATTATACTTCATAAGATTATACTTTACGATCATTTTCTTATTAATGATTTTTTCCCTTACTAAAATGTGAGAGATTTGAAAATTATAAATTAATTATTTTCAACAATCGAATGGTTGTGATGAGGAGAGAGAATGAATCCAAAGGTTCGAAATTTGTAATTAATGAGAATGCAATAAAATTCCATATCATCACAACATTGCTTTTATATATAGTATAGATGTTCACATAGATAGGAAAAATAATAATGATGAAAATCAAATATCTTTTATTATTTCCTGATAATAATAATAATTATGTTTTTAGGGTGAGTAAGATATATAATATCAAAATATGTGTATGCAACTACTTGCCTTTATACTATTTGGTACTAATAGTCAAAGTTCGGTAAAAATGGAAATCAAATATACTAAGATAAATCATTCCCAGGGAAAAAAAGGAAACGTCAACTAAATCGTTTAAATGACGAAAAATATCGATGAGATGGTCGTAGCAAAGATAAATGTTGACCAAATGAAGGAATTTTAAACTTAAAATTCATATTTGAGTTTTTTTTAATACTTCCTCTTGAATAATCAAGTTTCGATATAAACCGTTGAAATTGTTTTAGTGACGAAACACCTCAATTGAATTGTTTAAGTGGTGAAAAATGTCAATTGAATTGTCGTGGTGGAGAAAAATATTGACCAATTAAAGGAATGTCGTGCTCAAAATTTGGATTTAAGTTTATATTAATTTTTCCTATCCAATTATCAAGTTTCGATCCAAACTATTGAAATTTTACTAGTTGTGAAAAATATTGACTGCGTTGTTCAAGTAACGAAAAATCTCAATTGAATTGTCATTTTGGACAAAAAATGTTGACCAAATGAAAGAATGTCGAGTTCAAAATCTGAATTTAAGCCTATTTTAATATTGTTTTATCTAATAATCAGGTTTCAATCCAAACAATTGAAATTGCTTTAGTGGCAAGTCAGCTGAATTATTGTAGTGACAAAAAATGTAATTTAAATTGGCATGACAATATCAAGCAAATGAAAGAAATTTGAGCTCAAAAGTTAAATTAAAGTTTATTTTAATCTTTCCCATTGGATAGTCGAGTTTCAATCCAAATTATTGAAATAACATTTTGCACATAAATTTCAGTTGATCATATCATTAAAGAATTAAAAGAAAAAAAACTCAACTTCCTATCTTCTCAAAAAAGAAATCATTTTCCTCAATTGGAGGGAAAATTTATTTCCTTGAAAAATAGTTTTCAGCCTTTATTGTGTCAAACAACGAAAAATTGGAGAACTATTTAATGGGAAAATCATTTTCCCCTAGCCAGACACTATCTTAAGTGTTGGGGTTGGAGTTTATATGCAAGAAATTAATAGGTCTTGGAGAAACCAAGATACAACATTGGTGCAGCATCCCCAACCCAAGTTGTACATTTTGAAACTCTACCCTGACACATCAGTAAAATTTCTATTTTTAGAAGTTACATTCTTTCACTTTTCTAACATATAGAATTTCAATTTGAATTATTTAATAAAACATTTATCATAGATCCATCCTATAATACACAATCTTTTTTTGAAAATCGCCAAAATAATATTTTTAAGGGGGGAGCACAAAAAGACAAGTATTGAGTGGAAGAACATGGGAACTGCAGTCCGTTCCTCCGTTCATTTTGCCATGTATTCCCCCTAGGTTGGAGAAGTTTCATGCCAATTTCTATGGAACTGAGGGCCCAGCCACTGATGCATTCTAGTGGCTGGGAATGCTCACGCATGGAGTTGCTTGACTTGTGATTTAATGGGAATGTGAAGATCTTTTAATTAATTACAGGGTGATATTAATTTTTATTAGTATGTGTTAATACTTGTTACCTTCTCTATCGCAATCAAGGTCTATTTTTTTCTTTAGTATATCTATCAACTTCTACCTTTATCAACTTTATCTTCTTCTATCAATTCTTCCCATTCTATCAAAAAAAATTCAATTATTTCCAATTCTCACTAACTTGTACCAACTCTTACAAACTCTAACCAAATTTTATCAATCTATTTCAACTCTTACCAATCTCCTTCAAAATTTTTCGTACTCATTTACATTTCTTACCAATGTATTTCAATTCTTACTAACTTCTACCAATTCTTACCGATTTCTTCAAATTTGTTTTGTACCTTAACTAATTCTTACCAATCATTCTAAAAAAACACCAACTCTTTTCAACTCTTACCAACCAAGTATAGTCAACTCTTAGCAACTTCTACCAGTTTTACCAACTTTACTCATTTACTAACCCCTATTTACCAATGAAAAGAATAGACCCATTTGGATGGTTTGACAAAATATGCATATTAAAGATTTATTAAGGCTTCGTTTGGACCTTGGAAAATTTAGTGGAAAGAAAAAAAATTAAGAAAGTTACTTTTTTCTTGTGTTTGGTTTAGAGAAAATCACAAAGAAAAAAAATATGGAGGAAAATTAGATGGAAACATTGTTAGAAACAAGTGATAAAATTTCCTTATAAGATTGTGAGGAAAGTTTGAGGAAAATACTGGATCTCCTCCAACATCGCATTGCTTAGATGACATCAACATGATTCAAGTAGTTCATCAACATTCAATTTTTTTTTATCCAAATTCTTGTATTTTTTCCTCAATTCAAACAATAAAAAAAAAATATTTTCTCCCTACTTTTTGTTCCTTCAAATTTTTTTCCTTCAATCTTTCTTTCCACTAAATTTTCAAATGACCAAACAGAACCTAAGAAAACTATCATTAGCAATTATGTCGCAACTTGTTTGGGATAAATATTCGCATTTATATCTGTGGAGGATTGGCCCCCCCCGCCCCGGATTTAAAAGGCACTTTCATTTTCTTAATGTGTTTTTAATTAGGTTGGTAATGATTCGGGAAAACGAGCAATCGGATTATACTTCTAGGAGCAAATAGCAAATTGCATTGTACTTCTACATGATAAAATTATAAAATTATAAAAAAATTATTGGAGATAATTAGTTTTCAATTTTACCTGATAATTTTTGTTAAAAGACATTCTAAGTTAAAAAAAATATACAATTTAGATATCAAGTAAATTCAAAGATCGAAAAAATGAATCTCAAATTTTAAAAAGAATTAAACTCTAACAACTAAAAATATAATACTTTGTACTCCCTAAAATAATCTATTAATCCAACAAGAGCCATTTGAAGGAAATCCTAATACTGATTTTTTTTTTAAGAAAAAATGAAAAATTAAAAAGAAGCTCTAAGTATTAAATCCAACATCGTGCCTTTGCCACCATTGAGAAAAATTTCGTCGTGCATGTTCTTTGGTACCTGAGAAATCTTCAAATTAAGGACTCCTCACCTGTCAGGACGCTACTATACTTCCCGGTATCAAGAGCATAGAAAACAACACCATTACCATGCCGTCTGGGAAGACAGATCCTATTAGCCATGTCGCGCTCCCTTGCCACCATTGAGAAAGACGATGCAGGGCCGAGGAACAACACATGTTTCCCAAGCTTTCGATTTGAACCACTTCATCTTCATCTGATCAAATCTGAAAACCCTAATCCATTTTCCCGTATCTCCAATGAAAATAGAAAGCAGTCCTCCATCACGTTCAACTAGATGGTTTGAGTGAATGGCATCATCACCAAGTGTTTCTGGTTTATCATGAACTTCCCAAGTGCCCACTTGATCAACTGCTCGAAACACGCCTTGGTAACTTGATCATTTTTGTTTGGTTTGCCTATACTGCCATTCCTCGCCTTTTCTTCATTTCTTCAATAGGTTCATGTAAAATAATATGTTGAATTTAATTTGGATCATATGCCTGTTTTTAAGAAGCAAAATCGATTATGAATCTAACTTTATCAACTCATATACCTCTCTTTTTGTTTATCCATATAATTTAATATATACCAGTATAATTTTTGATACTTTAATTTTTTTTAACTTCTCATCATATTGAATTTTTGCCATTGTTTTTTATCTTTATTTACGTATCATGCTAAATGATTATCATATATTACTAGGAATTTATTTTATTTACATGAATATATTTTAGTTTATTATTTTTCAATTTAATCTGACCCATTGTTGGATATGATACAACACAATGAATGGTGATGTTGGGTAATTCTTATCACACTATTGACCATTTTTAGAGTATGAGTTTTATGCTTATCTTCTTGATCGCTTCAAAAAACCTTTAAATCATCTAAGACGACTCTCATTAGTAAACCATACTTTGTAACCACTTTATGAGAGTACTTCTCTAAAATATCAATGGAGCCAAAGTTGTCGAGATGACTAACACCAATAGTAGTAGCCTTGCATTTATCAACCTTATCGACAATAGTCAAATAGAATCTACCATTTAGGTTATCATTTGTATCAAACATCCCTCTTCTGTCTTCTTTAATATTTTTGTAAATAGTTCTACGTATGTTTATAGTCAAACAACATATGTTTTACTTTCATTTTGTTTGATAAAAATTAAAATTATAAAGAACTTATTGGCTTTAATTTAGTCACGCACGCATTGCGTGCAAATCAAAACTAGTACATATATATATCAAAGCAAAACAAACCCTCTAAATTTTTGACAAGGGTGATGCCTTCAAAGTTTCTAAAAAAATTATTAATTTTTATTTTTTTAAAAAATGGGAATTAGTCAATTATAAATGGAAGATTTTTTTTCAAAAAAAAAAATCTACAAAAGTAATCACAATTTCAAATATTTTCTTTCCCCAAAAAAGAGAATGGTCAATAATGATAAAACGTTATATTGTATAGATTTTGATCAAAAGAATTATATCATATTGCTAATACTATTTCCAATATCAACAAAAACAATGTATTATATTACAATAAAATAATTGCACTAGAATCGATAATCTGTTGTGTATATTTGATTTCCATTTTTTTACCAAACTTTGGCTATTAGTATGGAATAGTATAAAGGATATACACATATTTTGATATTATATATCTTACTCGCCATAAAAACATAATTATTATTATTATGAGAAAATAATTAAAGATATTTGATTTTCATCATTATTATTTTTCCTATCTATGTGAACACAAACTTAAATGTGAATGTGGAATATTAGAGATATTAAATGCGATAAAATCTCAGTTATGGATGTTTTATATACAAGAAAATACTATCAAAATTTACTACCCAAGCTACCCATTTGCTTTCAATCTTCCAAAAAACAAGAGTATAAACCATTATTAACAACTAACGTAGTAAAATTATGTTACACCTTTGACACAGATTTATTTATTTTTTCAATTTTCAATACGCTAGAATCCAAGTGAGTGTTAACAGTTGCTGCTAAGAGTATCTTCCTTTTTAACAAATTCTTATAGTCACATTCTTACGACCAAACTATAAATAATAATTATAATTTAAATATTTACAAAATTTTCCATGCATCGCGTCATTCACACGGATTCTTACCACTAGTTAAGAATTAAAATACTTCATGGTTGGCGTACCGGTACTTTCCAGAAAATTCCTTTGTTTACCAGAAGGCTCTTTTTTGGGGGGGTATAAAACAGAAGGCTCTTTATCAGAGCATTGTTTTGTCAGCAGTTTTCATGTAACTAAAACAGAGTACGTAGCTACAACAGGACATTACACTTCAGCTCAGCCACCATAAGACCAACTCAACCAACACACACTTAGAAAAAAAAAAGACGAGGGCCAACATACAGGCATTGTCCAAGCTCACATTTGCAGGATAGGGCAAACCACTTCGCTGTCACAAAATTGCACAAACTTGCGGGTTGAAGTGTGCCATGCTGTGTCTATGCAATCCTTTCCGCGGCTCATGCCTTGTTGATGACCACATTTGAACAAGAGATGGTTTTGGATCACAAGATAATAAATTAGCTTATTAGTGGTCTGTGCTCGACTCCATCTGATCCATCGGCAACTTCAGAACTTTGCTTGAATAATCTTTCCCTTGCCTTTCTTGACTGTAACAAAACAGCAAGTGGAACTGCTTTTAGATTTCAAGGACTACATTCTTGGCCTCTAGCATGGATATACCATATGAAAACTCCACGATCTTCATATATTCCAGGAATTTTGATGGAAAGAAAAATAGAAAGAGACTTTCTTTGATAACAGTATGAGAGAAAGGAATTCGTACCAGCTGCAGCCAGTGTTTTTTTGTTTTTTTGGGGGGGGGGGGGGGGAGCAGTGGATCACCATTTAACCCAACTTCCCTCCATAAACTCGATTGTACGTGATTAAGATGACTTCCAAGGAAAAACAACTTTTCGCTTTCTTAGGAAAAGAGTTATGTTTCACTTATGGAGGTCAAAAACTCAAAAAAGTTTTTACTTCAAGCCGGGGCCCCCGGGGGGGGGGGGGGGAAGTGGCGCGCCGTGCAAGAGAGGTTTCGCAAGTGTAAAAAAGTAAAAACTTTTTCTCGTGAGAAACATTTTCCTCTCTTCAGAGAGCGCCTTTCATGCCAGTATGTATAGCTCATAATATAACCCATGGTGAAAACAAGGTCAAAGAAATAAAAAATAAAATTGGATGAAGTAGAGAATAGATATAGAGGAAGAAAAAAAAGGAGACATACCAGCTCCTCCCAGCTTACACAACTAGTTATTATCAACAGAAGAATGCACTGTACAGTTGCACCGGAAAGAATTCCAATCCAGAGGCCAATACCCCGCATCTTGACCCAGAAGCCCAATGCAGCTGCAATTGGAATCCCGCAGAGATAGAAAGCACTAAGATTCACAATCGCACCTATGTGCTGCCACCCACATCCCCTGGCAACACCTGATGTTTCAATAACCAAAAAAGCCTTAGTAAAAGCAAGTTGCATTCTTCAAAATTTTCCGATGAAAAAGTTGAGCAGTCGTACCTGAAAGGACACCTTGTAAGTTGTCCAGTACAACACTTACACATACCAAAGGTGCCATTTTGGTGACATATTCTACTACTTCTTTCTCATTACTGAAACAGTACCCAAAAATTTTCCGTGTAGCAAATAGGACTGAGCTTACTACCAGACCATTGGCCACGCCGATCATCATGACTCCAAAGGCTGCTATGCGAGCCCCCCGTGGGTTTCCTGCCCCGAGTTCATTTGAAACTCTAGTGCTGTATTTAAATAGGAAGTTAAAAGAAGTTAGTAAATCAACTAAAGATTGACTTAAACATGCCAAACTATGTCATTTAGACTCTTCTTTCTCTTGCAGAACCCATGTTAGATATTGACGATCACACTCTGGCATGATTAGCAACTAATCATTGACTCAAATATGCCAACCTATGTCACTTAGACTCGTCATTTCTCTTGAAGTACCAATGTCAGGAATCACAATCACACTTTGACATGATTATGGATACTCAGCCTTCATTGTACGCTAAAACACAATTTTCAGAAAAGGGGCCAAATTTGACCACCAAACCATGCCCAGTAGTTAACAATCCGAGATAGGCATGACATGACCGAGTCCGTGTAAAGACTACTGCTAACTATTGTAGGAAATTTCAGTCAAGAGCACACCTTCCAGCAGCTCCTACTCCATAAGGTATTGCATAGAGTGTTGAAATAGTCGTAATGCTATCAAAGAAGAAAGAAGAAAACCATTGGTCAGCTTTCAATTTGATTCTCTTAAAGAAATATGCTGGTTTTTCATTTAATGATGGAAATTTCTTAAGATTAATACTGTTGACGATTAGGTAATACAGAACCTTTACCACACTGAAAGAACAGAAGACTCAAGTTCTGGCTTCGGTAGAAGCCCTGATAGTAAGACAAGCAGCTCAAATGACCACCATTCTAAACTGCAACCATAAAAATAAAATGTCAATAGAAGCTCCAAAAATTCTAACTCTTTCTGTAGCATATAACAAGAAGGGAGCTTACCAAACCATTACAGCAGAAGGAATAGCAAAACGAAAGAACTCTGCAATTCCATGGAATATTTCCATGGAGAGTGGAGAACGAGTTATCGAACAGGCAGGAGAGAACTTCATGTAAAGAGCAAGGAACATTGCATTTAACCAAAATGATATGCCCAGTGCAATAGCAGCTCCAACGTTTTGTAGCCCGGACTTGAATACCAAAGCCCAGGAGAGTGGAATGTGGAGGCACAAAGTAGCACAGGAACATAAAACCATGGGCATCACTAGACTTTGGGATTGGAAGTACCGAACAAGAGGTTGAAGCCATGCGTAAGCAAAAAGGGCAGGTAAAAGGTATGTCGAAAATCTTCCAGCTTCATGTGAAATCAAAGGGTCTTGGCCTACGAAAATGAGAATTTTCCCCATGTTGATCCACACGACAGAGAGTGGGATGCAGACTACTGTAAGGGAGAAAATTGCAGTGTATGTTTGCGTTCCTAGCTTATTATACTGCTTAGCTCCATAAGCTTGTCCGCTTAGGGTCTCTAATGCGCTTGCCATCCCTAGCTGTGACCAAATTCAGTATGCAACAAATTAATCTACAAAGTGATCGAATAGTTCATCCATAATTCGAAAGTCGTTGGAAGGAAGTAATGAACATATGCTGTAAAACGGCCAGCAAAGAACATTTTCTCAATTTAATTGATATTACCAAATCCTATAAAAATCAAAAACAGAACATCTAATAAACAAATCTTCTAGGTTGCAACCGAGGCTCTCAGCCACTGTCATGCAGAAAAATTACTTAAAATCATGGGTAAAAGTCATTCAAATTTTTAAGGTGACATCCATAAAGATTAATTGGTATTACCAAATCCTAGAAAACTCAAAAATGGAACATAACTATACAAATCCTCTAGATTTACAACTACCTTCACAGGTATTGAGAGTTTAAAACAGAAATTGGGGCTTAGTGCTAAACCCTTAATAGAAAGGAACACGAACTGAGAACTACAAACACATTCATCCACAGCATGCACTCTTTTTTCTCATTTTTCGACTATTTGTGGTAGGAAATTCATAGAAGTATAAGTGCAGTATGTTGGAACGTCAATTCTGTCCAAAGTCATCGGTTCCTATTTGCAATAAACACAGCACAATTAGTCCAAGATAGATGACAATTTTTTACTAATACAAGTCTTTAGCGTTGTTATTGACTTCTCAAACTTGGATGAAATATAATCAACGTGAGATGTACCAACTTTCTCAACTACCTTCTCTCTTGTTCCAAATGAAAGAGAAGTTGATAACAAAGAAACAGAACAATTTTTTAAATTTGATGGGACCAGAAGACACCCAACCAAATCCCATAATCCCAAAGGTTTCTCTGACTGTAAAAGTGACAGGCTTAATTATTGGTCACACTAGAGAGAATGCATAACATAAGTACACCTACCGCACCACAGGATGTGCATACAGACAATCACATCAACAAACACGACATAGATATTCCAAATCCGGGGTATTCTATTTTATTGGGCCGTTGCTGTCATCTGAATATGCAGACAAACTAAATATGCACAAGAAGATGCTACCAGATTGAGTCAGACTTTTTATTTAAAAAAATTACGGGATTCATAAGTCGTAATATTTAAAACAAAAACAAACAAAAACCTCATTATCATCATCACAAAGAGGTATTATTCAACTAAGTCAGTAAGTTGTCCCTTTTCCAGCTGAAGTTGAGATTTTCTTCTCTACATGCATTTTCCCTGTATGAAAATTGCAGACCGTGGGGAAAAAACTAAAACCACTTATTGCTTGCACGAAAATTTGTAATCTGAGGTGATCCAAAGCAAATCCATTAGCAAACTTGGTATGCAAAAATTCAAGTATTCTTTCCATAAGAAAGGAGTGACGCAATCACTATCTCCATTCTACCTTCCTAATAGCTCATGCTCATAACATTATTGTCGGGTCCTAACAGATTGAAAATATATGAATTTGATTTGTTTCCTATATCGGGGCAGATAATGCCCTGGAGGGGGGTTTTGGGGGGGGGGGGGGGTTGGTCACAATTTACTAAGAAACCAGGAACCCATTACAAAAAAGGGGGTGACACAATGTTTCCCTTTAGGGATGAAATAACTCCACTTCCTGTTATGTCGTCCATCCATTGGAACCCCACAACATAAAAACACAAAAGATATAGCAAGACGACACAATCTTCGGCTGCTAAAGCTTGATGACTATGAGTACAACTAATCTCCTCTACCCACAAACAAATATGTACGACAGATGATACAAAATACCATTTCCTAAATGAAACTTGCCATTGACATATAACAAAAGAGGGCCCCCCCCCCCCCTCTCCTTAATGGTACTGCATAAGCTGCACAGATTATCCAAGTAGGTGCCGCATGACAGTTTTATCATATTTCCTGTTTCGATATTTTGGTTCTAATTTAATCCAAGCTATAAATGACACTTTCAAAAAACATGCCGCATTGATGAAGGTCTTTGATCCCAATCATCTCAATTGATATTTCACAATTCCTGACACAATCTTTGATCACACTTTTAAACCTAATCATATTCTAAACAAGATCTTAGAATATGAAAAGGTCTTGAAGAACATTAAAGTAGTATATTTTTAATCAAAACAAATAAACTAATCAAAGTTCGGTAAATAATCAAGACAATGCAAATTGGGACGTTGGGATCCGAGGTCCTGGTCCACCCAAGAAATGCAAGGGTTAATATATGGAAGCATATGATTGATTCCTATGGAATTAATACCATGGTACTATGGAAGCATATGATTGATTCCTATGGAATTAATACCATGGTACAATGCAAATTTGCTTTCCTCAACAAACGGTATTACATACCATAAAGAACATAATCAAACCTTCCATTTTAAAAAGGACATCATTGGAGACTTTTCACAACTTTCACTGAACTACTTGCTAAAGTCAAGAACCCAAATGATTGAATAATCACCGTTCAAAATGAAACATCACCAAAAAAATTACTCTTATTAACCCCAAAATCTTAAAAAGTTGACCTATAAGAAATTCCTTTAACCATAACTCTTACGTGAGACTGTTTAGTGAATCAATGGAGAGCAATGATCAATCATGACGAACCAATAACCCAGAAGAAATTCACCTCACAATAACTCTTACATCAGACAGACAATCTAATCAATCAAACATGAACCGTGATCAATTATGGACAACTAGTGATATTTGGAAAGAGATAGTTAAGAGTTGGCCGCCTGGCCCACCTGCCTCGTGAGGGGGAAAAAAGTGGGGGTGAGCCGCGAGGCTACCCGCGACAGTGGTCGGCTCGAGCCTCACTCCTCATCGAGCCGTTGAGGGCCGTGAGGCACCCTGCCCCACTCTTTTTTTTGTCATTTTCCCCCCGAAACGACATCATTTCAAGGGTTAAGTTATGTTTTGAGTGGAAATGCTCCAAGGCCTTAAGCTCTTTCACAAAACCCAACTTTAATTGCAGGCCCACAGCTTGGCATTTCCCCTTTGCTTGCCTTTCATGCTTTTTTATAAGGTTATCAAATTTGGAACTTTATTCAAATTGACAATGTGGGACTTCTCACTTCCTACCATCCAACAGAACTCATATATTTATGCAGTTACAGTTTTGTAACTGTCTTTTACTCCATCAATATGGGACAATAAAAAGATTTCTTATTTCTCTTCTTCTTCATTATTTTATACTTATAATTTTTTCTATTAGATTTTAGTAATTTATGTTATTGAAATCAAAATGTATTTTATTCATCAAATATATAAGTTAATGATCTCTCTCACTTTTTTCAAAATGTATTGAAATGATTTTTTTTTTCATATTAAGATATTTTGTTATCTTTTAGGGGCCAATATGAGAAAAACGATACAGATACAAGATGAACCATTCCACTGGAAAACTGGTACATAGTCCGCTACGATATTTACAACTTTGGGAGAAGGAAAAGTTAGGTACGGTTTTTTTTTGAGTATTTTTTTTTAATTGAAACTTTTGTGTATTTTTTTTTAAATTATGATGTTCGAATTAGTTGTGTTGCCAAATTATTATATGTATATTATTTTTTTCAAAAACAATAAACCCAAATAACCAACCAAAATAAAAAAAATTAAGCCAATTAGGTTAGGGGTGTGTTTATTTGTATTATTTTATTTAGTGAGATAAAGTGATGATCCTTCCATTCAAGATAGTGAAGATTGTGAGATAAAAAATTAAAGAAAGAGTTGATGTGATAGTGGTAGGCGGCTTGTGATAATTTGTAAAATACGTAGACTTGTGACAAAAACGATAAATCAGAATGACTTCTCAATTTCTTCTTAATCTTACGACTAAGCAAACTACTAAACAAAAAATGTGATTTTTTTATAGTCGAAATAAACTAAATTGGATTTTGATTTGTTTCATTATTGTAAATTGATTTATCCAAAAAAAAATTTGTTGATTCAGGAAAAAGAAAAAAAATTTGTGCACAAATTCTGAAAATATTTAAAATATCAGGAAATAGATCTCCATATATCTTTTCCATAAAAAAACCTGATTTACTGATTAACCGAACAGTTCTTCTTTTTAATATTTGAACAATATTTTGAAGTGATTGTAATCTTTTAACACCATAATGTGTTTTGTTAGGGCTAATATTTACAATTTTTTAAATTTGATCCATTTTATTTTTGATTGTACTTCTTCTATTAGCCAGATATTTCATTCTTTTTTGTGTCAATGAATAATTTGTCAAATTCATGAATTGGGCTTCAATGGATGATTCATGAATCATCTGACTATTAATTATAGAAGCGTTTTCTTTTATTATTTCACTTGATTTGAATCTTAATTCAAATTCTAAATTTGGATTTACATTTGAAAGGTTTTTTGATAATCTTTTTTTCAATATTGTTTTAACAATAACAATAATCCATTTATGGTTCTTTCGAAATTTTCGAATTTTTTTTTTAATAGGTATAAAAAAGGAAGAAAGTTCTTGGTATTGGGGATTACCATAAGGAGTTTGTGTTGTCATTCCCCAATTTAAATAAACAGAATCATTTTTTTCTCGATCAAAAGTGTGCCAAGATTTTAGACGGAAAGGATATACTACCTTTATCTAGATACCCTCCTCGTTCCAGGTTTCAGGAAATTCATTTTCTGATAATGGAACACCGTTATAGGTACATATATAATGTACTTCTTTCTCCAACTCTTGGAAATCTTCCCCCAACTCAGGACGTTACAATAATAATATACGGCCAATATTTTCGATAAATTTTGTGACAAAAAATATTATTCTTATCATCAAAACATTCTTTCTTTTCTTTCTCATCAATAATTTCATCATCAATATCAAATTCGTAAACAATTTAATAACTATTAGGTTCAATCTTAGTATACTTATTATAGATCCAGACTCCAATACGACCTTTCTTTCTAAGATGATCAAAATGAATAACTTTCCAATCAAAATATTTTATATCCAAAGTTTTCTCTATATTCGTAATATTTAAACAATAAGTGATAGGAATACTCCACCCCATATCAAAAAACTGGCTCACCATTGGGGGTGGTTTCATAAGAATTGGAGGCAACAACAATCAAAACTAGACCAAAACAAGAAATGGAGAGAGAAAGAGAAGTACCATGAAACTAAAACCGGTGACCACACAAAGAGAAAGGGCGATGGCGGTGCTAGAGAGATAAAGCTCGCCAAGATGGCCGACCATCATCATAGAAAAGACTTGAAGAAGGTACTGAGACAGGACCACCGCCACCATTGGACCCCCCAAGAAACTCACCCTCTTCACCTCTCTCCCAATCTCTCTCCATGGCGATGATGATAATGATGATCTTGAATCCCCCTTCAACAACAACCCCTCCTCCATTGTTGTTGTTTCTCTCTCTAGTTTCTCTCTCCGCTGTTTGTGTTCTCGGGGAATGATTTTGTGGGTCACGGCGCCTTTCAACTCCTGGGTTTTAACTTTTAAAATGTACTACTAGTACAGTGGTACTACTCTCAGCGGCTTTCAAATCAAATTGGATATTACAACGTGGCTTGCCTGATTTTATTCATGGCTAAAGATAAACATTGCCTTAAGGGCAAGGGCAATGTTTAAGCAAATATTTATTATCATAGAAAATTTTATAAATTTTTTATAATAATAATATTTGGTGATAGTAATTAATACATTAATTTTATAATTTTTAAATTATTTTGTATATAATTATTTTCTCATAATTTTTCTATGTTCTTTATGGTGTCCATTCAATCCTTAAAGCAAGAGATATATATATATATTAGTTCTCACATTTACAATTTTTTAATCACTATTTCTTAATTAGGGTTCACCCTTCCCATAATTTCTTGCGTTTTATTTAGGATTTTTCATTAATTTGGTGACGAAGCCGCAAAAAAACATTAATGTTTGCCATAATCTTCACTAGAGGTGAATGAGAACAGAGAGAATTTGATTTTTCCTAAACGAAATAGAAAGGTTGAGTCAGAAGGGTGCTTTGTCAAGTAAAAAATAGTTTTAATCGTCATTGTATTTATTATAGTTTAAGAATTAATTTCTTTTACCGCATTTAATGATGCTAAGCAGGATTCATTAATAACAAAAGTGGGTAAAGTCTTTTAACTACCGTCTTATCCATTGTCCTTTAAGGCAACATTTATCAGCTTCATTTATTTATTTTAGATTTAGATTTAGAGTTTAGGGTTTTGGTGGTTCTGATAGTGCCATAAAAATTTGTCAACTCAAAGGGTTTATTTTTTTCGTTGGAAAATAGGTAAAGTTAGTTGAGATTAATTAAAGTAGGATTTTTTTGTTGAAGTAGATTGAAGAGTGTTGAAGTAGGTTGAACTGGTTATTTTTTTGTTGAAATGGATTGAAGGGGTTAATTTTTTTTTGTATGATGGGTAGAAGTAGGTTAAAATAGTGGGAAGTGGGAAGTGTCTTGAAAATAATTGAAGTGGGTTAAAGTATATTGAAATTGGTTGAAGTTGGTATTTTTTTATTGAAGTTCATGAAGTGGGTTGAAGTTGGTTAAGGTTAACAAATTTGAATTTACCAACGAAAAGAACAGGCCAAATATTCAAATTTCTCTAATTTGAAGAAAATTGAATACGATCATAAATTTTTTGTCCAAATTTTAAATTCCAGAACAATATTTTTCATATTTCTATGTCGAACTTGATTTTAACCTTGTTTGAATTGTATGACCTATAAAAAAAGTAGATATCAGTTATCAATTTCTTATCAGATTTTTAACATTGTCCGATTTATTCGACCGGAATTCTACCTAAACCCAAATGTTTTCAACACAATTGGTGGGTATGAGGTAAAAAGAGGTAGGGTCTCTAAGTTTAAATGTTTAATTAATCAAAATGCTTGAATCCTATGTCGCCTCTAGTTATTTTCATTTTTATTTTTTGCTTTTGAGAGCAGGTCAAGTCCAATCTACCATGCCCTATCTCAGAGTGGTGTGGTGGATCACAGCAAGCTGCAGGAGAGGAATACACGTGTCAAACTGTTTAGGATAAATTTGACTTTTTAACTCAAACTTGAACCTCAGTGGAGAGCATGGAAAATGAGGCTGGAAACCACCTAATCTGTCTCATCATCGATCTCTAGTTTTGTTTTTTTTTGAAAGATTAGTAGATTAGTTTAATTAGTTTAATATTTATTCTCTTTAAATAATATTTTATAAATTAATAATAATTTAACTCCAATAAAATAGAAAGTAAAAAACTCAGTAGGGGAAAAAAAAGTTGAAGGAAGCATGACGAATTTCATTCAATTTTTGGTCACCAGGCTCAGATCTTAAGCCATTATTGATCCAATATAAAATTAAAAAAATTTCTGGGTTTTTTTTAAAATCGGATTTCGTTATATTTTTTTTGGTTATATTGTTGATCCAATGTGCAGCGCAATTAAATACCAATTGGGAATAACTGCTTGTTCTCCGATTAAAATGCAGGCGAATTGAATGCATCTTTTTTGGGGGGGCACAATCTACAATTAACACCCAACCAACCTGCGGACCGAAGAAAATTAATACGGAGGTCCCGGGCATCATTAATGGGATTCAATCAGTTGTGAATGGACGGGATTTGAATTAGATATTAGAATATTTGAATGTGAATCCGATTATATTTCGGATTCAAAAATTCAATCCAAAATTGATTCAACGGATCGAATGGAACTATTTCAGTCGGATTGGATCGGAGTCAGATTTAATCCAATTCGAATCAATTTGTTTTCCGTACAACAATTGTGTTTTACTGTTTTTCCATTTAAACTTATTTTGTTCATGTTAACCAAATATTTGGACATTTAATGCTAAGTTAGAGGAGATTAACAATTAAGTAATTATGACAACAATGTGTAGTGATAGGGAGTCGGGCGACTCCAGGCCAGCCGACAATGAAAGGTAATGTATATCGTACACCTACGATCGTGTATTCATTCTTGTCTTGTATATATATATTTCCAACATGTATTTGTCATATAGACAATTTTTAATATGTAACGCTGATGTGGCATGTACGAGTTTGTACTCCTAGGAGCATGATACAGGCTTTGACAATGAAATCATACTTAGAGAGAGAGACAGAGAGAGGCTAAGCTAACGGGAGTAGATATTAGGGATTTACAATTAGGTTAGGAGGGTAGATTTTAGATTTGTAAAATAAAAAATTAAAAATTAAAAATCGAGGGTTGGGCTTAGAGGTTGAACTTGAAGGATAGACTTTGGATTTGTAAAGTTTCATATCTGAATTTTAATTATTTAATAAAATAGTCGGATCGGATTTGAATATCGGATCGAATGTTACCTTCCCTCCGAATCCGATCAAAATCCGACTCGGATTCGGATTCGGATAATTTTTATTGGACTCAGACTTGAATATTTTTTTCTCGAATTTGAATCAGATTATTTTACCTCGGATCGGATCGGATGTGCTTCAAACTCGAACGTAATTGCCATCCCTATATGCCGCTCCAGGCAAATTTTTTCCAAATAACAAAATACATTTTTTGAGAGCATTGGTTAATGTTAATCAAAATTCATACACTTGCATGTTTTTTTCAACTTATTTCTTTTCAATGTATTTATAATTGAAGTAGGTAATTCCGTGTTTTCGCCCGGGCATTTAAAATACGCAATTTCATCTCATCATACGTACAACGGGACGCATCAATAGCAAGTACATATGCTTACTAAAACAAACAATAATCAATTTATGTAGACTCTAATCCTATAAATTGAAATGAAGTTAAAATGTATCATTCTGTTTTCATGCAGTGGGGAGACCCAAGTTCAACAATACAGCAACCCCTCTGGCCTCTATTGCTAATCCGCTCAGTAGAAATTTTTATAGAACTTTCCAGGAACTGATGTGAGCAATTCAAGGTCCTAGTGACACTGAATACTTTTCTTGGAATCATGGAGGCACTGAAATCAAAATTACAGCAGCCATTGACTTAATCTAATATCAGAGATTTTTTCAGTAATCTCGACTATCATTCGTCTACTCGTCAAATTCTGATCACCTAATTTCCAAAAAGGCGATGAAATGATCAAAACTATAAAATAAAATAAAAAAAAAACAATAAGAAACTAAGGAATGGAGAGGCATTAAAAATATATTGACTGGAAGTGGCTGTCATGATAATCTCATCCCTCTGGTCATTACCAAATCCTTGGCTCTCTTCGTATTGGGGCTTTGTGTTTCGATTCCTTTCAAATTTAGAAAAGACAAACAGAAAATGGCCCGATAAAGCATTAATGAGAACGACATTCATTTCTGTTGTGGCAACGTGTTCCCATTTTTTCGTATTCAGAAGAGCACGAAAGTAAAACCCACTATGACTTCGTGAATAAATGGATTGTTTGTTTTTTTTGGATATCTTGTTGAATATGGATGGTTAGAAAATGGGGCTAAAAGCACAAAAGAACCCAAGAATGAATCCACCCCACATTCATCTAACAACTGGTTGAACCATCAGAGACTCCATATTGGACTTTGATTTGTTAGCCACCTCATAAGGATGATGCCTTGCTCTTGCATCTAGAGTTGGAAATGTCTGACCCGACACGATAATCTGATCTGAATCCGACCTGAAGTTATTGAGAGAAACCCGAATCCAACACGAACTGAACCCGATTTTGACACGATTTGACCGTTTAGTTTGAAAATATGGTATTTTTTAATTTTGAGTAGATCTAAACTATTTGTTAGGCTAACACGAAATAGACCCATTTGTTAAATGGGTCAGCTAGAGTCGACCCGTTACCCAACTCTAATTGCATCCCAGAATGATTGAGAACCAATCATCAACCCCAAAACTCCATTAACCATGTGTTGTTGTCTACAATAGTTATAATTATTAGAGAAAAAAAATTAAAAAAATACGTGATCAATCTTGAATTGTGTTCTACCTTACTAATAAATTGAAGGGAAGGGGATTATTCAAAGACACCTAACACCCTGACGATCAATCATACACACTTCATCTGCTATGATCCACATATATAGTTCAATAATCATCTGCACCAAAACGCCTGTCATTCGTGGTTTATAAATGTTACAACTATGCATATAATAACAATGTTAAAATTTATTAATGAGTTATTAATGTGATGATTACTATCGATGTTCATGTATACATTCGGCCGTAAGTTCTTTATTTCTTCCCCATTGTATCGTAATATAATTATTGTGTATAACCCTTTGTGACTTAACCCCACTGTCCAAAAGAATCTTGGGTGAGATCCAAAACAAACCGGTAGAAAGCTACATTTAAGAGATGTGCTTAGATGTCCAAAACTGATTTCAAAAGATCTTTTTGTGGTATATACATAATTATCGTGGTTAATTAATTCGTATTTCCTATTTGTACAGTCAGTAATGTATTTAACTTAGACCCTGTTTGGACTTTAAAAAATTAGATGAAAAGAAAGTTAAAAGAGATATTGAATTGCAAGCAAACAGCATCAGGAAGAAGCAGTATGTAATTACCAGAACTAGATCATTGAGTGTGATCAAATAAAGCTAAAAGTTTTCAGCATTGATCAAGCCCCCGAATCAAAATTGACAAACCCTAGAAGCAAAATTGGGAAAATTTGAAGTGGCGTTAAGATTGTAGATTGAGAAGACTACAAGAAAGATTAAAACGAGCGAATCCTAGAATTGCCCACCGAAAAGCCAGGCTAAATAAACAATGAAAATCGAGTCCTTAAACAAGCACATCAAATCACTCTTAAGAAACCGTGGTTTGAAGAACCAATGAAAGCATTGGGATAGAACGCCCGTCTTTGGTGGTAACGTGGGTGACGCACATCGAATTTCTTGGTGGTTGGTTGGTTGGTTGTCACTTTGGGTTTTTGCTCAAACTATGGGTTTACTTGTTCTTACTATTATACTCAAGATTAAGTGAATTTCCAATTAATATGGCTTGTCATTCTGGTTCTCTATTTGCTAGATTTTCTGGGAATCAAGTTATGGAGGAATTTGATGAGGATGTAAGAAGATATTTTTTTGGGGGATGGATAATCCTCGTGAGGCTCTTTCGAAATCTAAAGCTTTGAAAGACGAGGGTAATAAGTTATTCACGACAAAAGCGTATAGGATTGCCATTAACTTGTATGATGAATCTCTTCAATACTTATGTGTGTTTGGTCCTGAAAATGCGGATGATCCTAATGTGATGGAGGAACATGATCTATATTGAACCTAATTGTTTGTTGTGGCTGAAAATGCACTGTTTTGAATTGACTAAAAATATCATTGTGATTTGGTTCTACAACTCGATCTCGTTAACGTTAAAGCTCGATTTCGAAGAGCCAAAGAGTTTGAGGGAAGAAGCTCATCAAGACCTTCTTGTTGCTATTTGCTTTGACCCTAAAAATGAAGAAATAAGGAGGGAGTTGAACATGGCGGAGGAGTTATGTAATTATCTTTGTTAGGAAGGATCATTTAAGAATGTTGGGTCTGGTGGCGACAATTAATCCAAAAGTGTATCACAGCCAGTAGGCTAGGGCCCTTAATCCTTTGGGATTAAACAGTTTGCCTGTGCTTGCGTCTTCCTCCTCTAGTGGTGTTAGCTCTGAGCCCGAAAATCCTAATAAGAATGTTGGGAAGATACATAATTCTTCAAAAATGTAAGGGGACATGAGCAACTTGATGGAGATTAATTAGAATAAGTTGAAGGTAACTACGAGTCAGGAATTAAAGGTCCACACTATTGAGAGGAACAAGGACTCTGAGATAGAGGGCTAGAGTAGCGAGTCTGTAAGCAAGCGACCTTGCCAAGCATTAAGCAACATTGCGATGCTTGTGGAAACACTAGAAAGTGAGTTGAATGATCTGGGTTCGGAAAGTCAGAATGTTGTTTGGGCCTGCATCAGGGCTCCACCTTAAGCTCGTTTCTTTTCATTTTAGTTTTGGATGAACTCACTAGAGGAATCCGGGACGAGGTGCCTTGGTGCATGTTATTCGCAGACGACATAGTCCTTATCGATGTGACCAGGCAGGGGGTGATGACAGGTTGAAGAGTTGGAGGCATATGCTGGAGGCTAGGGGCTTTCGGCTGAGTAGATCGAAAACGGAATACCTTCACTGTTGTTTCAACGGAAGGATAGAAGAGGGGGGAGAAATCGTACTGGATGGAAGGGCAATACTGAAGGTCGCTAAATTTAAGTATCTGGGCTCGATTATCCAGCAGAATGGGGACATTGACGAGGATATTAGCCAACGGATTCGAATGGATTGGCAAAAGTGGAAGTCAGCATCAGGGGTGCTATGTGACAAGAGAGTGCCCATGGGATTGAAAGGCAAAGTCTATCGAATGGTAGTTAGACCGGTTGTTCTCTATGGATCGGAGTGTTAGCATCTAAAAAAGACGCAGGTCCAAAGGTTGATGGTAGCGGAGATGCGAATGGTCAGGTGGATGTGTGGTTTTACGAGATTGGACAGGATTAGGAATGGAGTAATCGGGGGCTTAGCTGAAGTGGCCCCCATAGAGGAGAAGATGAGAGAATCGAGGCTCCGATGGTTCGGCCACGTGAAGAGGAGAACGGTGGCCGCCCCAGTGTGAAGGTGTGAGATGATCAACCCCCCCCCGGTGGTAAGAGAGGGAGGAGTAGACCGAAGAAGAGCCTAAAAGAAGTTATTAGAGAGGACCTGAGAGTTGTCGGTCTGACGGAGGACATAGCGCAGGATAGGAGGCTGTGGCGGGACAGGATTACCGTCTCTGACTGTAAGGGACCATCTCCGTAGGTGGCAATAGCTTAGGCGGTGGGGGTCAGGTAGGGTTTTGGTGTGTTTGTCTGTAGGCAGTGCTTTTCTGGGATAGGACGGCACCACGCGCCCCCTGATTTGTTGAGGTATGTCTTCGCTCCCTCTTTATTTGATATCCGAAACCTTTTCTCTTCCTCTTCCTCTTCCTCTTCCTCGGTAATTGGTTTTGCAATCGTTTACTCTATAAACCTTTTTCACAAAAATGTTTTTGTGGGTCTTATGGAACCAACCTCTCAATGGGTAGAAATACCGGTAGAGATAAGGTTGTCTACAACTGGATCTCCCCAGACCCCGCGAAAGCGGGACCCACATTGGGAGTTTGTTGTTGTTGTTGTTGTTGTTGATGTCGAGTCTTGTGTGGGGGACTCAAGATATTCGCCTACATTGTAACACCACATGAGTGGAGGGTTGGGTCGATTCTTCCCCTACACAATCTTCGGCTTCTCAGAGTTCAAGTGTGGTTGATAAAATAAAACACTTTATGAGCAAGGAAGAAGTAAACAAAGATGATAGTCCTAAAAATGGCTCCAGCATGGATGTCGAATACCATCCACTGAAAGGACCGGCACAGAGATCCCTAGGGTTCCTAAATCTATCAGTGTTCACCTATAGAATGGTTGAGAGATGAAGTAAGGTTGAATTCTTTGGCAAGCGCTCGATGACCTGCATGGTTGTTCGCTTTGCTCGTTGCAACATGCCAAGTCCAAGTAACATGGCATGTGTGTGGAGTAACATGGCATGTGTGTGGAGGAACAAGGAAATTTTACAACTAATGATATCCAGTTCTCAGGTCAGGATCAAGACAGACACAATAAGTGGAAACAATGTGCAAGAATACTCAGAAACAGCAAAAAACGGAGAAATGTGCAACATGTGGATGATTCAAATACCCATGAGTGAAGGTATGAACCCCAACCCTTTATTGCTAACTCACTTGCTTGGTGAGGGAAAACAAAATTCATGGCAAGAGGTTCAACCTACTGGATTCAAAATTATCAACATCGAACTGATCAAAACACTACTTTCACACGTCTTTATTGGGAGAAGAAGATAGAAATGACAACAATGGATGATGATCAACTGATACTCAAGAAGCGAATTCTCTTCCAATACGACGTCGACGGTGAATATACTATAGATCGTTATAGTGTCATTCTGCTATCTATATCAATATTTGTAGGTATAAGTCCAACGGTGACTTGGAAAAGTTGCTACTTTTTATCATTCTTTATTACTTGTATTACCTGCTGGAAAAAAAAGAGAAATATTTCATCCCTTTTTTAGAATTAAATTAAAGTGGCAGGCGTGTCCTTCGAATTTTAGACCCTTCTCTTTGGTTTCACTCTCCTAATACAACGAAACATTCAGATGCGAGTCAAAATTTGAGATCTATGGAGAGTACCACTACACCAGTACCATCAGAGCCCTCACTAAACTTGGACCAGTACTATCACAAGATTCAGAAACTTCAGTGAACTAGATATTAGGGCTAGCAAAAATTCGTCCGCCCCGGAAAAAATCGGGTACAATCACCAAATTTATGTCCAAATTTACAATTCGGACAACGGGTCATGTCCGAATTTAAATCTGCATCGGGTTTAGGTTTGAGCATTTAAGTTCGGGTTGTTTGGATTTTTCAGCAATTTCAAGTTTGGACAAATTCGGACAATCGAACAACCGGGTTCGAATATCAAACAACTACATTTATGTGTAATTTTAGCCCAAATTCTTTAGAAAATTTTATAAAAATAATTTCGGACAACCGGATTCGGACATTAAAAAATCGGGTTCAGGTTCGGTCCAACAAAATTTCGATCCGAATGTCCTAAAATCATATCACAAATTCGAACATTCGAACAACCGGGTCCGGACATCAAACATTCGGATCCAAGATCGGGTCTGACCACAGTGTCCGATTTATAATTCGGATAAAGTCCGGATATAAAGTTTGTGTCCAAATGTCCGATTTCTTCAGACCTGAATCGACCCAGACCTGAATTTTTACCAGTGCTACTAGATATACCAATTCCCCTAACATTTGAGATCCTGGGATTCCGATACATTGCCTGCTTCAAGGACAACAGCCCCACTGTATCTTGTAATACAACTCACTGACAGCATATGCAAATATATCTCATCAGCAAGAATGAAAAAGAAGTTGCAATGACCCGAAACTTCAATAAACCACTTTTGAACCAAAGACATCACTTAGCAAAAATATAATTCACCAACGATCAAATGGCTTCTGCCTTCATGCACCTAGTAGAATCAACAAAAGTTAGCAATTAGCTACAAATTTTACATAGCATTATTATCACGAAGAAGATTCTGGGAAGAACCAATATGCTATACAAGAAAACAGGGTATGATATCTCAATACATCGCATACACAAACTGGGCCAAGCGATCCAAATCCGAATATGGACATCTCCCCTTAAAAGCAACCGGAAGAAAATATAAAAACAAAAACATCTCATTACTGCTGCTTATAGTAACCACCTTGGTGGGGAGGGTATGAAGGTGAAACTGTATATGGTGGTCGGGGGTAAGGTGCAGGTTGTTGTGAGTGTGCATTGTAGTATGGACCCCGCCAGCCTGGATAAGCAGGCTGGCCATATTCGTGGCTACCTGGTGTCTGCTGACCTGGCTGCTGGGGTGGGTAAGGAGGTCCCGCTGAAGAAAGGGCGTGATAAGGGGCCATATGTGGTTGCTGTGAGGAACCATAAGGAGGAGGGTGACCATATCCCGGCATAGAAGGATGTTGTGGTTGCTGATAATAGGGCGGTGGCTGTGGCTGAGAAGCTTGGGGAACATTACTGGTATCATTTTGATGTGGAGACATAGTTCTTGGAGGCTGATGGGTTTGCCCTACTGATGGGTAGCTCTGGTTACTCGGGGTCCTATCCTGGAAACTGAGACCTGATATTTGCCTCTGCACTTCTTCTATCATTTCACGGCACTGAATGTTTCTGGTCATCACAAAATCGCTGCATTGCTGTTTTACATTTGTAATTGCATCCTGTTGATTGTAGAAACATGGAACCATATCAAATCTTACTAATAAGTCTAATATATTCTCCCCAGGACAAAAGGTCAGCAGTTCGCCAAGGGAGAACTAAAATGGATGAAACCAATTACAGGAAGAGCCTCCCCTCAAGGAATGTATTCCAATTCGTAGCTCTAATTCGATGAAATATTAAGCTCGAGGTTGTTGACATATATAAAAAAACACACCTGAAGGGTTACATAGAACTTCAGTCCCTCATTAATGTTGTCCTTAATTTCTTGGTACTTTGATATAGCAGCTTCAATCTGCTTACAGCACCTATCCCGAGCAGCTGAAGATTGCACAGGTAGAGAGTGATGAACATGCAATAGCCTTGAACAGTGCCGAATGAATTGCAAACAAATGTACATAACTAGCCACACCAGGCAGAGGCAGGATAGGCATCAACATGAATCTTGCCATTATTAGGACCATTCTACCTCACTTTGTCAGACAATCCCATCTCCCCCGGCCCCACCCCTGTCCCCCTCTGCATGGGAAGGGGCCTAGGAACACTTACAGCTGAATGCTCGGGACCAATGAAAGCTGTAGAATCTTTCCTCCTAATGAGGAAAGTCTCTTCCAAATGAAACTAGAGATTCAGCAAAAACAAACTTAGAAGGGTGCTAAAAAATTAGAGGTGAGCAGAACTGGTACCCGGTTGAAGTTTTAGGAATTGGAACCGGGTCCTAGAATTTGGAACCGGTCCCGGACCCAGTTGGA